>CATIWQ010093067.1:0-30644 GCA_949673415.1 Euphorbia schlechtendalii | reverse complement strand
TACAAATGAGTCACCAAAAATGGTGACAATTTCCAATGATTTGTCTCCTGAAGAAAAAAGAGAGATCACAAATGTACTTAAATGTCACGTGGCAGCATTTTCTTGGTCATATGAGGACATGCCAGGAGTGGACAGACAGATCGTGGAACATCGTATCCTAACCGACCCTCAGATCAAGCCGGTAAAACAAAAACTGCATCGCTTAAGGCTTGAATGGGCAGAAAAGGTCAAGGCTGAACTAGCAAAGCAGATTGAAGCTAAATTCTTAAAATGGTTGAATACCTGACGTGGTTAGCCAATATTGTCCCAATATCAAAGAAAGATGGCAAGGTTAGAGTATGTGTGGACTTCAGGGATCTGAACAAGGCCTCCCCAAAGGATGATTTCCCCCTACCCCACATCGATGTCCTGGTCGACAGCGGAGCAAGGGAAGCCATGTATTCCTTCATGGATGGCTTCCCAGGCTATAACCAGATTCTAATGGCTATAACTGATAAGATCAAGACAGCATACATCACTGAATGGGATGTATATTGCTACAAGGTAATGCCATTTGGTTTGAAAAATGCCGGCGCAAGATATCAGCGGGCAGTCACAACCCTCCTGCATGATATGATCTATAAGGAGGTGGAAGTTTACGTTGATGACATGCTTGTAAAGGCCAACACCAGAGAGCAGCATCCAGTTGTCCTAGATAAGTTTCTGACTAGAATCGAAAAGTATAATCTACACCTGAACCCAAAAAAATGTGTATTTGGGGCCACATCAGGGAAGTTCCTGGGGCACATAGTCAGCCAAAAAGGAATTGAGATGGATCCTGATAAAAGCAAAGCCATTAGGGATATGCCCATGTCGATAACTGAGAAGATAGTTCGGTCTTTCCTGGGTTCTCTACAATATGTAAGTAGATTCATTGCTAGACTCACTACCATCTACGAGCCAATTTTCAAATTACTACAAAAGGACCAACTAGTGGTTTGGAATGACCAGTGCCAGGTAGCGTTTGACAAAATCAAACAATACTTGTTAAGCCCACCCGTCCTCCACCCACCAAAGCCTAGAAATCCCCTGATCTTATACTTAGCAATTGAGGAATCATCAGTTGGAGCAATGCTTGTGCAAGAGCATGAAGATAGAAGTGAACATGCAGTCTACTACTTGAGCAAAAAATTACTCGAGTATGAGTCACGTTATAGCTTGGTGGAGAAAATCTACACAACGGTGGTTTGGGTAACAAAGAAGCTATGACATTACTTCCAATCTTATTATATAAAAACCGTCGCGAAGATAGACTCGATGAAATGCTTATGCCAGTCACCAACACTAGCTAGAAAACTCTCACGATGGTTATTGCTATTATCTGAATTTGACATCAAATATGTGACCAAAAAAGTCATTAAGGGATGAGTAGTCGCTGAATTTCTGCAAATTAACCCTTGGACTCCAATTACGTTGAAAATCTAGAATTTCCAGATGAGTAACTAGCATTGATAGAGGAGCCGATGCAAAGTGGAAAATGTTCTTCGATGGTGCAATGAACAAAAATGGAGCTGGCCTAGGTGTTGTATTGATAACAACACAAAATGAAGTTATACCCCTTTCCAAACAATTGGAATTCCTAGTAACAAACAACGGGGCAAGATATGAGGCTCGCTTGTTTGGGTTACAGACACTTTGAAAGGTACAGATAATAGAAGTATCAATGGTTGGAGACTTAGTTCTGGTTATTAAACAAGTCACTGGTGATTGGGAAATAAGAGAAGAATCACTCCGTCCTTACGTGGAAGCAGTATGGAAAATCTCACAAAAATTTTCCAAATGCATCTTCAAACACGTACCCAGGGAGGAAAACCAAATGGCAGATGCACTCGCTACACTAGCATCGATGTGGGAGGGCCCCAGAACTCAGTCAATCAAACCCATTGTACTACAAAAAGCAAAAGAACCCTTCTACTATCACCTAGTTGAAATAAAGGATCAATAAGAAATCAGGAATTGGCCCTTCGACATCGTCAAATTTTTGCAGATCGGGGAATACCCAGAAGGCGTAATAGACTCTGAAAGAACCTCATTATGTCGGCTAGTGACTCAGTTCCATCTAGTAGAAGGGGATTTGTTCAAAACAAACATTAGAAGGGATGTTGTTGAGATGTCTCACAAAACAAGAGGCACTGTTGATAATGAGACAAATGCATGCGGGGGATTGTGGTCCGCTTATGAATGGGATAACACTGGTTAAGAAAATACAATACCATGGGTATTATTGGACAACAATGGTCACAGAATGTGTATCGGAAGTACGAAGGTTCCATGAGTACCATATTTACGGTGACATCAGTCATCTACCCCATCCGAACTCCATAGCTTATCTACTCCTTAGCCATTCTCAGCGTGGGGGAATGACATTATTGGTGAGATTTGGCTAAACTTGACTAATGGACATCGATTCATTATAGTAGCAGTTGACTAATTTTCAAAATGGGTGGAAGCCGAATCTTACACCAACATCACCACTAAGAAGATGACCAAGTTAATAGAAAAGTATATATTAGCCCGATATGGCATCCCACATCACATTGTATCGAATAATGGGGTTTAATAATGGTCATTACCTACAGGGACAGGGTTGATAAGTTACCATTCATAGTATGGGGATACAAGACAAGCATCAAAACTCCAACCAATCAAACCCCTTTCTCGTTAGTGTATGGGATTGAAGAAGTTTTAACGGTGGAAATGGAAGTAAAATCGCTTCGAGTAGCACTAGAGGCGAGGTTAGAGGAGTCAGAATGGGTAAAGGCCAGGTTTGAACATGTGAACATGATTGCCGAACACTAGCTAAAGGCACTGGAACATTTGTAGATATACTAACAACGCATGGCTAGGGCATACAATAGTTGAGTTAGAGCCAGAAGCCAACCGTTAAAGGTAGGAGACTTGGTTCTGAAACAAATGAGACCCTCAAATGTGGACCAATGAGGAAAGTTTCACCCAAACTAGGAAGGTCCTTATGTCATTAAGAAAATCTTGAGCAAAGGAACTGGCAAGATCATGGACATGGATGGAAACGAGTTCGTCAATCCAATTAATCAAGATAAGCTCAAGCGCTACCACATGTAAAAATAAAAGAAATAAATTTAAAAAAGCAATACATGAAAAAAAGAGAGAGAAACCAGTCTGCCAAATGGCACTTGGCTACCTGGGTAATGATTAGGACCATTCTTGTATAAAAGCTAGAAATGTCTGCTGAGTTGAAAACCAGTGGAGGGTGACTCAAGTAAAAATTAGGACACGGTGAGGAAAAGAGGGTCCACGAGTTAGAAAACCTACTCTAGTCTAACTGGCTGCATGACTCAAATCATTAGAAAACTTGTACCCTTTTTGAAGTCGTTCAATGAAATGTGTTATGTTTGTAAGGATTTATGTTTGTGTTTATGTCTAAGGGTGCTAGTCATTCCATCGTGCACGCTTCCTCGAAGTATGAGGAAGGGGGTCCAAACCATCTTTATCCCTCTCCTACTCACGAGACACCATAAAGTGTTGATCAGCATCGGGGAGAAATTGATCTCACCAAGCCATCCATGGTAGAATTTTTCAGTATCTGTGGTCTCCAGGGTAGTGTAATCCAATATAACAACTTGAGCGCTTGCCCAAAGCCTTCGTATAGCATCAGGTGTGTCAGGACCGAAGTCGTGGAAACGGGTTGAACATAGAGACCTAGGAACCCATTGGTGACGCCTGTACTGCCTGCATAGATGAGAAGGGGAATAGGACATGACACCAAACAACCCCATCAGCAAAACACCAGAATCATGGACGTCAGTTACCATGAACAGAATCTCTAACCAAGGGCTGAGCTAACGAATCTTAGAAGCTCGGTAGGAGCCCAGAATCTCAACCCAAGCGCCTTCGCTCAGCGAACGATGGTCCTTCCTAGTGAAGTCTCTTGGACCATAATGCGAAGGGAGGTATCAAGCCTTCCCTAAGCGTGGATCAGCAATCAAGAGAAGCTTCTCCAACAGCCATACCTACGTTAATCCATTTGTTTAAACAAATAGCGAAAATCATGAAAGAAAGAGATAAGGAAAGAGAATTACCTCTAGTAAAGTAAAATGGTCTCCTACTAAATCCAAATTCATCGAAGCAGCGTTTAAGTGGACCAGACTCTCAGCCAAGGCTGAAGCTGCATGAGAAAGGCCTGTGGAGAGTGGGTTAATGATCGACAGCTAGCGGAACAACGCAATCGCTCCAACTCGCAAACAAACTCCCTCAAAAGAACTAGAGTCACCATCGAAGGCCAAGCTAGATGACTGTTGGGTGTATTCTCACACCAGCTAAGGACAGCTTCAACCTGGAAGCCACCAACATCAGGGGCAGCTGATAAAAAGTGCCCTGATAAAGGACTGCCAGCTCCTGGTGACTAACCTCAAGGCCATGATAATGAGCATCTAGACCTTGATGGCTAATATTCAGTGATTGAAAGCAACTGTCGAGGTCCTGGTAGCATCGCTCGAACTCCTCGCTCTTCACCACCATATCCTACAGTCATAAAACATGTCACAAAAATCACATCCATGTATATAAAAACATGACATTTCAAGCATCACATATGGCAAGTCAAGAAAAACAACATACCCGTGTAATCCCATCCTATGAAATCATCAGGTCCGTCAATGCAAAGGAATGTTGGGCTACTCGATCAGTCTCCTCACGTACGACTTGGAAAAGGAAAAGAGTGAGTAAACGAATGTCAAGACTCCCCCAAAGATCTCTTGTGATCTAAAACTCACGTGAGTAGTGTCAGAAGGATCATAGGCCAACGTGTGGTATCTCGGAGGAAGAGGCATCTGTCGTGAAGTCCACATGGAACTCATCAAGTAGAAGGTAGAGTCAAGGGGAATCGTGAGTCTCCCTTTAACAACTCCCAAGGAAGATGTGCTCGCCCCCCCGACCGTAGCATTCAAATCAGGCACTCGAACCCTCTTCTGGGTAAATTCCTACGAAGATAAATAAATAGTCAGAAATAGATCAACATGGATAAAATAGTTAACACATTTCATACCCGACACCACACACCGTGCCGCTAGCACCCACACCAGAACCACCATTAACTCCCTGACCCCTAACTCGAATAGTGGATCATGCCTCCTCGAGTTGAGTTGGCAGGCAAAGCAGGAGTAGCCTCTCCCGAATAAAGGCCTCGTAGTCACCACGATGCCCTAAGATCCTCACGCCATGCTCCTTTAAGAGTACTTCCCGCTCCTCAGGATCTGTAATCACCAAGTGCGCCCAAAATAGTCTGGTGGAAGGTGCAGGCAGAATGCACATATCAGACACTGGCTTAGTTCGCCAGAATTGAATATGCTCACCCAGGTACCACTCACGGGTTCTGGGCCCCTCAAGGATGAAGCGATGGCGGTCCACATCTCGTCGAATCACCTTTGCCATATGATAGCTCGGAAGACCCCGCCACGGGTTATGCTCCACCTGAAAAGAAAGAACGATAAAGTTAGAATAAATTTAAAGATAAAAAGGTGATCATATCCATAGAAATGAGGTCCATCACCTGCTCAAGAGTCAACTTGCAAAGATGCTGATAGTAGCTAGCAGAATCCAAAACATCCCCCTTGAAAGATGAACAGATCCGAGCCATACACGGAGTATCCTCCGAAGTACCATCAAACTGCAGGGTGGGAAGGAACTAATAAAAGAAGGCCCATGCCTACAAAAATAAAGGGGATAATTAAGATTAATCAGTTAAAAAAAGACATACACAATTCACAAAGTAAGCAAACAATACTTAAAGAACCATGGGGCAGCAACGCAGTGCCCTTAAACAACCCCGAACAGCCAAGTCAAGGGTAAAATAAGTCTGCACCAGGATCGCCCCTGGCTAGTTAAGGCCACTAACTCCGTCCAAGTCCGCTAGTGGCTCAATCAACCCATAGTTGATCTCGCTGTTCAAGACCAGGAAAAATGTGACACTCAACAAGGTGGTAAAAAATGACCGAACGTACAGTGGAACCTCGGCCTTGAAAATGGATTATCAACCCGTCCAATAGTCAAACAACACGCTATAACTCAATACCCAACCTTTGGGGTCAACACCGAGTAGGTCTCTAACACGATTACAAGTGGTGGGACCCTTGAAGAATCGCTCCAAAAAGGTGTCAAACCAGATTACAGTACCATTCTATGATAGACTAGTGATTGCCACGATATTAGAAGGAGTGATGGTAACCTCCCCGAACGGAAAATGGAAGGTGTGCGAAATGTTGCATCACCACTAAGTAAGGGCAACCAATGTCGCATACGGTAGTAATGTAGGCCGTAAAGATCATGCCAGAGGACCAAAACCGGTGGCCTCGATGGCTTGAATAAGCTTGAGGTGAGAAGAGGCGTGACGATACCATGCTTGGATAGTGGTATATCTACCCGTGGGATGAAGTGTGAGGGACTGCAACTGAAATAAAATAATAGGCATTTTGTAATTAAACGCAAGAACGGTGAGAAAAACACCAAGATAATTTTTCTTTTAATTTCTCTTAAATAATTTAGATCCAAAACACATTTGGGTCCCGAACCTTATTTTCAAATCTTTTTCCAAAAAAGTCCTTAGATGAGCGTGAGTCTGATTATCTTTTAAACAATTATTTCCTTTAAAAATTTTCAGATCCAAAAGATGTTTGGACTCTAAGTTTTAATTATTTTTCAATCTCTTTTTGACATAAATAATAATAATAAAAAAAATATAGGTGAGCGACCGGAGCCTCGAGTGGTGCCGCTGGAAAAATTCGACGAGCCTTTAGGGCCGCGCTAGGCATCTCTAGTGGGGCCTCCTTAAGGCTCTCGCCAAAGACCCTGGCGAGGGTCCAAAGGATCCTCACCGAAGAGTGTGGCCAGGGCCTCCTAAAGACTCTCGCAAGAGAGTCTGGCGAGGGCCCTTAGGACCCTTGCTAGAGAGTTTGGTGAGGGTCAGGCCCTCTTCGGTTTCTTTTGTCTCCACCAGAAAAATTTCCGGTGGAACTAAATTTGCCTTTTTTTTAATTTTTATAGATTAAAATTCTGCGACATGGTTCAAGGATCAGTTCCAATCTAGTTGCTAAACAGGATAAAATGACATTAAAAATGGTAAATAAAAATGTTTTTAGCAAATACCTCGATCCGGAAAAGATGAGGCTGAGCTAGAAAATCAAGATCCAACGTCTCTATTGGGGAAATAATAGTAAACCCCAGCATATTGTCAATCGCTGCCAAACCATATGCGGTATCAATATTGATAGAAAATACTCCAGGATCACAAGTAGCCTGAGGAGTGAGGCTAGAGATGAAGCGGAGAGCCCTGCCAGTGACCTTTGACAACATGATTGCTAGAGAGAAGGGAGAGCAAAAGTGTTTAGAGAGAGAGGAAGATTATGAAAAGTGAAAGAATGAAGAAGGTGGAGCCATATTTATAAAGAAAATAAGTGGGCCCCACCTATTTATTTATTTTATTATTTTATAATGGAAGCCTCCTAACACTACGGAATAATGCATTGGATACCCCTAATAATCATCAAACTCATTTAATTTATTTATTCCTCAAATATTTTAACTTTTTATTGAAGGGGTAAAAATTTTTGCTCAGCATAAGCTCAATCAAATAATTAAAACATTCATCATAAAAATTATTAAAATTATCTTTTTTCTGATTTGTTACAAGAAACAAGTCAATATCCTATTAAGAAAATTCAAAACATAACCGAAGAAGGAAACTGTTATCTCGATGGTTGAAGAAAGAAACAGCCTCATTTAGCAACCGAAGAATGAAACGGTTACCGACTACAACAGGGACATCGCAGAAAGAAATGGTAGACCCCCACAAGGGGAATCAAGTACCTAAAGGATTTTGAAGAAAGAAACGGACAACCATATGAAGACACAACGCTAGAAAGGAAGGCTTATTTTATCATCAATTGAGAATAAGAAATCACCAACCACACCGGTTTGGTATTCTCTCTATCCCTCCACTATTTTCGTATGATAATACTGGTTATGTAACCAGCAATTATCATATGAGGGGTAGCTATGAGCATGGGATTTTGTACCAGCTCGCACGTTCGATGATGATAGCTCTTTCAGGATTTTATCCTTGAATCACATAATTTTTTAGTATCTTGATGCATCAAAATGGGAATCCTTCTCATCTCTAAATTGAAAAGGATGTTTTCAATAAAATTATTTAATTAATTAATTTAAAAAATATAAAATACATAAAAAATACCTAAAACATTGCGAAAAACCAGATTTGGGGGCCTGCATCTCCAAAGGTGGGCAAGGCAAAACCTCGTCAAAAGGCTTTGGTGAGGCAAGCCTCGCCAAAGTCCTTGATGAGGCTGCCTCGCCAAGCTTTGGCAAGGCAGGAGCCTCACCAAAGAGCTTGGCGAGGCTCCGTCGCCAAAGAGCTTAGCAAGGCTGCCTCGCCAAAGTCGCGGTGAGGGGCCTCGCCATACTTTTCTTTTTCGGCGAGACCCCTCACCGGAAAAACTTACCTTTTTTGGATTTTCGGGATTTCTCCTATAAATACTCGGGTTAATAATTCGGATGCTGAAAAATTTACAGATAAAAATATAACTTTCAAAACTGCTTCCAAGAATTAAGATGAATATTTTTGGACTTCCAACACAATTTTTGTTACCTAAACTAAGGGACGAGAAGGATTTTCAATGGCCGGTTGGATATCTTCGAAGTGGATTCATTCTATAAGGGTAAGCCTCTGAGTTCCTAGAACTACAATTTCCGTGCTTTTGGTGTTCATCTCCTTCTTCTGATTTCACTTCTGAAACTTGGATTCTTATCATTTTTAATATTTTTATTTTATACAAGTGTTGTAATTCTTCTTCATCTATTTTCTTTATTAAAAGGAGATTTATGTTAGAACATTCCCACGAAGGGAATAAAACATATTCCCTGGATAACAGCCCTCATTAATTTACCATGCGAGCAATTTCATTAATTAAAATGAGCAGCCAACATGTTAATTAAATGAATTGTTTCGTTTAAATAACAAACACATTACCGTGATTGATTTTCATTTTTTAGGCCACACGGACCTTGCCAAATTCAAAATCAAAAATACGTTATATCCCCTATGCTAAACTTTGTAGGTGCAGGTAGATTAGGATTAGATGTATGTTTAGGATTTTAATTTTCCTTAGGGTATCACAATTTCAATTTTATTGGGAAATGTAATTAATAGGTTAGTGGGCGGTTGCATCCCCTAGTTTTTGGAAGCCTTGTAATTTTTATTTTCCACGTTTATTTTCTGCATTTATTTACTGCTTTGTGGATGATTTATTATTCCACCTTGTGGATGGTTCATTATTTTGCAATACGTGCGACCTAAGTGCGAATATGCACAATAAAGAGAACACAGTTTTCTGTAGATGTAATATAATGTGATCCAATAGGAAATAAGCAACTTATCCCGGACCCGAATCTCTGTGTCTTAGTGGGCCATCCCCTAGACGTTAAACCTCATAGGACTCTAATTCTTGGAAAGAGCTAATCTAGGTGGCGACTACACACTAAGAGACGGTGGATTCGGGTTAGAACCGATCTAAAATATTTTTCACTTTTCTCTTTCTAACCTTTTTTCGGGTCCCCGACCCAGTGCCTTTCTTTTTAAAACACCCTGGTGGATAGTGCCTCTTATCTTCCACGGGCTCTCGGCCCACCGCTCCATATCGCCCGCTCACAGCAAGGTAATTATAGATGGCTTTCATCCACCCGAGATCTCGTTGTTCTATTAATAAGCTCACCTTCGTTTCATTGTTCGGGTGGGTGATTACCTCGTATGGGCATGTGAGGTTTTTCCATTCTTTTTAACTTGAAGCCATCTTGGCTAATTCATCAGCCCGCTCATTTTCTTTCCTGGGAATATGTTCACATTTCTAAGCTACTCCCTTTGACTCTAGTATCTCTACAAGATGTCTTACCTTTGAGAGATACTTTACCATTTCAGCATCTTTTGTTTCGAAGTTCTGATTAATTTGGTTTGTGACCAGCCTTGAGTCACTTTTGAGCAATAATCGATTTGGTTCTATCTCTTGGGCTAGCTCTAGCCCTTTGATAACTGCCTCATATTCTGCCGTATTGTTGGTTGCGGGGAAGGCTAGTTTGACTGCATAGGAGAATCTGATTTTCCCAGGGCCTCGAATGTACATGCCGATTCCGACTCCTTGGTGAGAGGATGCTCCATCCACTAGAATTTCCCATTCTTCAGTTTTGATTTCTTTGGCGGGCTCTAGCCCTGCGAATTCAACAACAAAGTCAGCCAGAACTTGTGCTTTCATGGCGCTTCTATTTTCAAATCTTATGTCATGCTCCCCTAAACGGATAGCCCATTCGGCCAGTCTCCCTGATTTTTTAAGCTGTTGGAGGACCTTTTTCAGCGGGAAATTAGTCCTCATTATAATTGTGTGGGCCTGGAAGTATGGTCTCAACCGTGTGGAGGTTAAGATCGAGGCCAGGGTTAGTTTTTCAATCTGATGATATCTGAGCTCGGCGTTTCTCAGCACTTTGCTAGTGTAATAAATTAGGAATTGATCTTGCCCTTCCCCTCGAATCAGAACTGTTCCCACCGCCTTATCGGTGGCGGCCAAGTACATGTACAATGTGTCATCTGGCTGGGGTGTGCTGAGGAGTGGTGGTTTTCCCAAAAATTTCTTTAGCTCTTTAAAAGCCTCTTAGTAGGGTTGATCCCATTTAAAGTCTTTATCCTTCTTCATTGCCTTGTAGAAAGGCATGCACCTCTTGGCTAAGAAAGATAAATCTTCCCAATGCGTTGACCCTGTCATTTAACCTTTGAACTTCATTTAGGGTTCGAGGCGGTTCCATTTTCAGAATTGCCTCGATTTTCTCTAGGTTGGCCTCTATCCCCCGCTGAGATATCATGAATCCCAAGAATTTGCCCCCTTTTACTCCAAATGTGCATTTCTCTGGATTGAGTTTCAGGCGGTATTCTTGCAATACTTTGAAAACACTTCGAATCTCTTCTACATATTCCACCTCGCTTCTGTTCTTTATTATCATATCATCTACATAAACCTCCACTGATTTTCCTAGCTCATATCGAAACATTTCATTGATCAACCTTTGATATGTTGCTCCTGCATTCTGCAAACCAAAGGGCATGACCATATAACAGTAAGTGCCTTGGTGGATTATGATGGATGTTTTTTCTTCATCAGCAGGGTGCATGGGTATTTGGTTATATCCACACTTGGCATCTAACAACGAGTAGACTGCATAGCTTGCTGTTGCTTTCACAAATTGATCCATGCTTGGGAGTGGGTAAGCGTCCATTGGAGTGGCTTTGTTTACATTAGTGAAGTCTATGCACATTTTGTAGGCTTTGCTTAGCTTTTTAACTAGCACAACGTTGGATAACCAGCTCGGATAATGGACCTCTCTGATGTGTCTAGCTTTTAAGAGTTTGTCTACCTCTTCTTCAATAGCCCTCTACCTTTCGGGTGCATCCTTTCTTTTCTTTTGGATGACCAGCTCAGCACTTGAGTTCAAGTTCAGCCTATGTTGCATAACCTCAGGTTTGACACCCACAAGATCTTCTGATGACCATGAAAAAACATGTTGTTAGTCTGTGAAGGCACAGATTATTTCTGTCTTTGCATCATTGCAAATGTTTCTTCCAATTTTCAAGAACATTCTGGGTCGACATTGAGCTCTTCCAGCTCCTTGATCTTCTCTGGCCGGTTAGCCTCCAACTCCTCTTCCACCAGGAGTGATTCTATGTGTAATGAGGCCAGATATGCCTCTTGAGCTACTTGGGGGTTTCCTATTATCATCGTAGTTCCTTTCGTAGTTGTTTTTAATGTGGTATGTAGTTGTTTTTAATGAAAATGCAGAAACTAGGTAAATCTTGGGAGTAAAATGAGAAAAGATGGAATTCCATGTAAAAAGAGTAAAAAAGGTGCAATACAAGGATTTGGCTTAGGATCGATGCTGTCAAAGATTGGCAAAGTTGCGAAGAAGTAACATGAGGAAAAAGACATGTCACGATCGTGATACTCATTCGCGGTCGTGACTTACTCTTCATAAACAGCAAGTTATAAATCATTATTCATGATCGTGACATGTGATTCACGGTCACGACTTGTGATGGTTATTTGTTATCTCTTTTCAACTACCAACCGCTAGATAACCGCCATCAACTGCCAACCGAAAAGACACCTTTTGGAAGTCAACCAATCATAAAAAGATGCCTTTCCATCATGGATGAGGATGAATCTTTGCATCTAATCATATTGAAGTGATGCAACCCTTCGCTAATGGACACGACTCTTCGTTTGGATAGACGTAACCCTTCACACTCTATAAATAGGGTTCAAATCACACCAATTTCGTGCATGATGGTGTGGGTAATAAGAGTAGGCATTGAATGATAGTATGCGTGCATAGATAGAGAGTGAAAATATCTAGATTTCACTACATTCAAAGTCATAGCAAGAAAAATTTATAAGTGATTTAATTCTTATTTCGATCACTATAATTCTACACAAATTTGAGCGTTTGTTGTATGAGTGTAATTGCAAAGAACTTATCACTAAATGTTTTCATTCTTCAACATTCTTTTATTTGATATTCACATAGAATAGCATCCTACCGAAGGTTCTGTACAAGTCGAGATCGAATTAAAAATAGACGCAGGAATTACGAGCATTGATGACTCTCATTAAAGAGTGGATATAGTTTGATCAACTTTAGCTTTCACTTGCATACCTTACAACTTTACTTTGTTATTTGCTTATACTTTCTATTTTGAAATTCATGATATGTCTATGTGTCATAACGAGTATTTCATCTTGCATCAATTATATTAATTAAGTTTTATGCTTTTGAGTTAACTTTAAGAGTGATTTAGGGGTTAACAAGATTGTGTATAGTCACTGGATCTGTGATTATAGCGCTGTTTAGTGAGCCAACATTTTTAGAGTGGTAACTTGCTAAATATGGCTATGTGAGAGTGACCCGTACTAAGCATAGTAATATTGTTATCCAGGTTCTTATAAGTGTTATAATTTGTTTGCCCTAGATTTAGAAAAGTCATCTCATATGTTTCTCTGCAGTAAATTATTGAATATTAGGCCGTCTAGAATCATATTTGTTGAAGTTATTTAGTGTACGAAATATTCTTGATAATTTTGCATGTTTTCCTCTGCTAAACTTGTTCTTAGGAAATATCAATATATTTTACATTTTCTCTAATCTATTCATGCATTTATCTATTCATCAGTCTATCATCCAAACCATCTAAACCTTATAAATTATCTTATTTTGTTCATTCTGTAACTCTAGTTGGTCTTTAGAACCGAATTACTTCCCTGTGGGATCGATATCTTTTAAAACTACATCGAAACTGTATACTTGCAATAGTCACCATTTTTCTATTTTGATAAGCGGTATTGACAACACCTTTCGTATTTTGAACTTTTAACTTATCGGTAGAAAAGTGGGGAACAAGGTTTTTGGCTTCATATCCAATTATAAGCCCTCTAAATTAGTATAGTCAAAACCTTACGATCAACATTATTTGGATCTAATCAGCTCGAGAGGGGTCTTTGACAAGGGGACCCACTCTCCTCTTATCTGTTCATTCTTTGTGCCCAAGGTTTGTCTACGGCCCTAAGTAAAATGGAATCTAACAATTTGATTCGTGGCTATAAAGTGGTTAATGTAGCCCCTCTTATTTCTCTATTTTTTTTACTGATGATAGCTTTCTCTTTTTCCGAGCTACTTTGCATGAATGTTAGCACGTTAAATCATGCATGGGTGCCTATGAGGTGGCTTCAGGATAGATGATTAACTTCTCGAAGTCCTGTATCTCTCTTAGTGAGAATCTGGATTATTACAGTAAGTAACTATTCTGTAATTTCTTTGGGGTAGTGGAATTGAATGAGGCATCAATATATCTTGGCATGCCTTTATCGTTTGGTAGAAGTAAGATTACCTTATTAGGCTTCATTCGGGATAGAATTTGGAAGCGCATCAACTCTTAGAGATCGAAATTCTTAAGTTGGGGTGGTAGGGAAGTCTTGATAAAATCCGTTCTTCAATCGATTTCCTCTTATTTGATGTCACTATTCTGAATCCCTCTTTCCCTTTTAGATTCAATCCACAAGATGCTCCATTCATTCTGGTGGGCTTCCAATAATGGGATTGAAGAAGAATTCATTGGCAAAGATGGGAACTTTTATGCTGCCGATATTGCTAGGGGGGATGGGATTTAAGGATTTTATTTGATGTTAATATTGTGCTCTTATGTAAACATTTGTGGCATATTGTGATATATCTCAATAGCCTTGTTAACCGAATCTTCAATTCTCGGTACTTTAAAGATGATGATGTTTTTTCAGCATCTCTTTCAAGTTCACCTAGCTACATTTGATGTATTATTTTTTCATCAATGCCATTCTTCTTAAACTCTATTCGATGGAAGGTTGGTGATGACTCTAGAATTCGAATTAATAAAGATGTTTGGGTTAAGATGGAAGAGAGGGTTGTTTTGAAGAGAAGGGATGGGATGTCTCTAGATGATGTTTTTGTAATGTCTTTGATCCATAATGGGACTTGGAATTTTTCAAAACTTCATGAACTTTTTAATTATTATGAGGCAAGTTGTATCCTTAATACTCTTTTGCCAACCTCTTACCATGTTAATTCACCCTTTTGGCCTTTCGAAAATAACGGGTCCTGTTCGGTTAAGAGTGCATACCGAGAGTTATCTAAGGAACGAAATATCCTCCCTTGTAATGTTAAATTTGAGTGGAAGAA
Source organism: Euphorbia schlechtendalii (assembly GCA_949673415.1). Taxonomy (NCBI): domain Eukaryota; kingdom Viridiplantae; phylum Streptophyta; class Magnoliopsida; order Malpighiales; family Euphorbiaceae; genus Euphorbia; species Euphorbia schlechtendalii. The sequence goes on along the minus strand of CATIWQ010093067.1, from coordinate 15,812 downwards.
GATTTGGAAGATTTAGGTTCCCCCTTGGTTGAAAATCTTTTTATGGAGAGCAATTAGAGGCCTCTAACCATTCGATCTAATCTCCTTTTATTAGACATGATGTATGCCCTAGAGGTAATTAGGTGATATGTCTTTATTAGCTATAATGTACAAATAGTTTTGAATTATTAATAATAATCAAAGGTAACTTTGTTACTTATCAGTGCTCTCTATTTATTGTACTCTCTAGTATCATATATGTTTGAATATGTATATGTGCATTGATGAAACAAAGTTCATGACTAATTCATAGCGTAAAAGTGCAAGGACATAGTGGGAGCTATGCGGAGTGAGAACTGCACAAACATGTTGCTATGAATAGTCTAAATATCCTTAATCGTAGTTTCTTGAGACTGGACATCAATGGAGCGGATAAACTAGCATGTGTAGGCTTACTCCTTGGATTATTTCCAAGTAGTCGATCTCAGGAGCAGAAGGTGGTACCTTGAGTTAACACGTGAATGTATTCGGGTAATACATTGGAGACCTCCATACGACAGACACTCGAAAATAACTATATCCATGTATTAGTGTCATGTCTTATTGCAGTAGCAACACGAGTAACCTCAGACCTGAGATACCGGTTACTTATGTAAGAGTTGCTATTCTTTGGGTCATACTTATTTATACCCTGGCGATCAAGATGACACGGGTGATTACGGGTATAGTGATGATCACAAATTGGTAAGCTGTGTAGTCAAGATGGGATTCATTGCTTCTGATATAGTAATATAATGGAGATTTTCCTTAGGGTCCCTTATTGAAGTGACACGCTCATAAACCTCTAAACAGAGCATACGATTGATGGAATGGGTTTCTAAATGATCAAGATACAAAACCGCTGAGTGGTGTTCCTCATGAACAAGTCTAATTCCAGGATAACTACGGCTATTACATGAGCTGACACTTAATCCGAGCTCAATAAACTAGATGGTAATTAACATGATGGAAGGAGTGTATTGTACTGGTTACTACTGCAGAACTGGATCATGTCATAGGCATGTGACATTCCAAGTATAGGTGGATCATACGCCTTTGCTAGAAAGCCCATTTGATCATCTAGAGCTATCGGGTTCCATAACAGTCTAGAACACTGAGCCTAATGGGAAGCCAAGATTAGGTTAACCTCTAGCGGTTCTATTATTTGGGATCCTGTGAGGTCACACACTTTGGGTCTTTATCGGACCATGTACAGAGCCTATGGACTGGGTCTGTACCGAAAATACAAGTTGTGAAATCAGTGAGAAGAATTATTAATTGGATTTACCGAATTAATAATTAAAAAGAATAATGAAAAGATAGGGAAAATACTTAGAGCAAGCAAGGGCTTTTTCCCATTGCAAGTGAGCCCCGAAAAGAACATGGATTGTTCGAGGTGGGGCCCGCGAGGCTTCCCAGCGAGCTTAAAAGCTCGGGGGCCGCTAGCACCCAAGTAAGCCCGCATGCTAGCGGGTTGCAAGTGATTCTAATAGTAGCGCTTACGCGGGTCGCAAGCATGGACTTGCGGCTAATGAGGGAAACCTGCCATGAAACCAGCGGGCTGACCTACCTGCATGGGATAAATCTCATGCAAAGTTAGAGGGGGAGTCTAACACTCCCCCATTTTTCCTATAAATAGGCATTCATGCCTCTCATTATTCATACATACCAAAAGCTTTGAGCTTGTTTTCTCTCTGATTTCTACTCTCCTCTACTTTTGCTGTTCTAGATCCTCCATGAATTTCTCCAAACAAATCGAAGAGTTCTTTTAGAAGGCTCAAAGTTTAAGTGAGCTTTCGATTTGGATTTTTCGGTTGATTTACATGTAGTCTAACAACTAATGTTAATCAACGGATTCTTCCTCTTCGAGGTTTTGATCAGTGAAGATCCGTGTGGATCAAGTCATAGAGGCTTTCCTAGTTTGGAAGCTTGTACAGTCAGAATTGCTCAAAGGGAACTCTGCTACCAAAAGACAAATCAAGCACACCTCAATTAGTAATGCTTTTATCTTTAGATGCTAGATTTTTTTTATATGTTTTATAAATCTAATATCATCTATAGAATGTTTTAATCTATATTATGTCAATCATGGCATGCTTAGGAGATCCTCAAGTTAATTTTAATTTTTTTAATCCCGCCTTGCAACCTAGGCATGTTCAATTACTGTCTTGATTAACCAATAGTGGTATTAGAGCTTGCCTTATGTTATGCATGATTGATTGTAATATGTTAAAATGTGATTTTCTATGAATTGTTTAAAGTATGCTATGCATGACTTAGGTTTCAATTCATGTTATAGAAAATGAAGTGGTAACTAGATTAAGCTTTTGCTTAAACTTAGTCTAGGTGATTATCATATAAAATTAGCAATATTTGACCACACCGGTAAATGCTTTCACTAAGGGTCATCTTGTACTTCACTTAATTAAAGAACAAAATCTTTAAATCTTAATTATCCATGGTATAACAAATCAAAGTGCCCGTGGTAATTTTGGCAAGGAATGGACAAGGTTACTCATTCACTTCAAGGGGTCTTCTCCTACTTGGAAGTTATCATTGGTATTAGATTCAAGTATACCTAAGGGATGTTTATGACTTAGTCAATTTCTAGTACGGGAATTTATTCAACATATGGTTTTACAAACATGGCTTAAGTTGTTAAAATTAAAACATGTAGATATAGGTGCAAAAACTTAAACATGGACCTTGTTTGTTTTGCGTGCTATGTGGAATCTTGACATAATGGAATGATTATGATATACAAGTCAGAGCATGTTCCCTTAGAGTTAATAATTCCTAACAACCCGGAATTATTATTTCATAATCATATCCATCGTATAAGACCTAGACTAGGGCGAGATGAGTAGCAGCAATGAAATCCCTATAACTATATTAAGGTGGAATAATATCTTCCCATCATTAGTCATGATATGAGCCTTATTAACGGATGTAAGCACATGTATAACATGCCTTCCTTTAACATGTGCTGGTCACAAGACTAGATGGGGTTAGTGCCTTAACCAAAGAGGGTTAGTTGTTGTCGTACAATTAGGTACGTACGTCTCATGAAAGAGAACTCAAATAGATTAGCAATTGCAAGAGATGCAAATGGACGGGTTCCAACCATTGTTATATTGTTATGACTTGACCTGCGATAGTGGGGGTCATGATGAGTAGCTATGGATGCTACCTACTAAGGAAAATTGGTTTAACCAGATTTCCCAAATTTGAATAGAAGGGGCTATTTAAATGTTGATAAAATAGTAGGAAATTATGTGTTTAATTAAAGACCTTATATTAGATGGATGTACATATGCTAATGTCTAAACAAATTCTATCTTATATCTAGGTTGAACAATGAATCCAAACATAAACTTTCGCTCAATTCTTGACAACAAATTAGATGGTCTAAACTTTACTGATTGGTTTAGGGTGGTAAGGATAGTCCTCAGAACCGAAAGGAAAGCTTATGTTTTAGATGAGCCCCTCCTTGATGAGCCTGATGCTAAGATCAATGTTAATGAACATGAGGCATGGGATAAACATAGAAAGGATCGTTAAATAGCAGCATACATAATGCTAGCCACAATGAATTTTGAGCTTCAGAAATAGCATGAAAACATGGATCTCGATACCATGATTCTCCATCTTCATGAGCTCCTTTCAGAGCAGGCCAGATCTGAGATATATGATACGTCAAGACTCTTATTTGGAATGAAGATGCAGGCTGGCACTTTAGCACTACAACATGCTCTTCAACTATTGGGTTATATAGAGAAGCTAACCCGACTGAGTTTTGTGATGGATCATGCGTGGATCTGATTCTTACTTCATTAACTGATATTTACTCACAATTTGTGACTAATTATTACATGAAGAAGATTAATGCAACACTACCTGAGTTTGTTAACATGCTAAAAATAGTAGAGCCTAAGATTTGAAAGGATCCCAAGGCTCTACTTTTGGTTGAGAAAACAAAGCCTTCCAAGGGTGGGTCCCGTATTGGAAAGGGTCTGAGTGCTAAGAAGAAAATCAGTAACAAGAAGAAAAATAAAGGAACTACAAGTGTTTGCTTCCAATGCGGCAAGGCTGGCCACTAGAAGAAGGATTGCAAGATTTTAGATTTTTGAACAAATGAAGAAGAAGCCAAGTCAAGCATCTACTTCAGGTATGTTCATGATAGAGAGTTTCTCTACAGTTTTCTATGAGTATACTTGGGTATTAGATACTAGTTATGGTACTCATATCTCTACTTTTGTACAGGGATTGTGAAATAGTAGGAGGCTTGCAAAGAGGGAAATGGAGCACGAGTTGCTGTAACAGCTGTAGGGACATATAACCTTTGTTTTCCTAGTGGCCTAGTTTTAGTTTTAAACAATTTCTATTATATTCAAGCTATCACTAAGAATATTATTTCGGTTGCGCTTCTAGCAATGGAAGGATTTGAAATTTTATTTTCTCATAATAAATGTCAAATTCAAGGTGACAATATACTTTATGATTATGGAACATCCTTTAATAGGATATATGTTCTAGTTACTAAAACTGAAATTCTAAATATGAACATTATTAAGAAATCAAAATTAGATAATGAGAAATCCTCATACTTATGGCATTGTTATCTAGGCAACATAAATGAGACTCGCTTAACTAAGTATCATGAATGTGGAGACTTAGGCCCAAAGGAATGGGCTTCCTATGGTGTGTGCAAACCTTGTTTAAAAGGGAAAATGACTAAGAAACCTTTCAAAGGAGAGGGTCAGCATGCCACTAGTACTTTGGAAATAATACATTCCGATGTATGTGGTCCAATGAGTGTTAAGACACATGAGGGTTTCGTCTACTTCATAACCTTTATTGATGATTATTCACGACATGGTTATTTGTACCTTATGAGGTACAAGTCTGAAAGTTTTGATGCTTTTACAGAATTCAAAACTGAAGTAGAGAAATAGCTCAGGAAAAGTATCAAGAACCTTCAATTTGATCGAGGCAGTGAATACTTAAGCTAGGAGTTTCAGGATTTTATAAGGGATAATGGTATTTTATCCCAATGGACACCTCCTTATACACCCCAACACAATGGAGTGTCAAAAAGGAGAAATCAAACCCTACTCGATATGGTTCGATCCATGATGAGCCAAGCAGAACTCAATAGATCCTTTTGGGGTTATGCACTTGAGAGCGCAGTTTATATACTAAACAGAGTGCCCTCTAAATTAGTTGATCAAACTCCATACGAATTATGGTATGGTAAGAAACCCACTATTTCTCACATGAGAGTTTGGGGATGTCTTACATATGTTAAAAGGATAAGTTCAGATAAGTTGGGTACTAAGTCTGATAGATGTCTGTTTGTAGGTTACCCTAAGGAGACTATAGGGTATACCTTTTATGATCCCAAGGAATAGAAAGTCCTTGTTTCCCGAAATGCTCAATTCCTCGGGAACGAGCATATACTTGAGAAAGCTAGTGGGAGCATTCTTAAGTTAGGTACTCAAGTAGATTAAACAGACAGTCAACTGATTATACCTACACCTGTTACACAAGATAGTGTAAGCATGGAACAGCCTATTATAACACCAACATTGTGTAGGTCAGTTCAGGCTCCCATCGCTACCGAGCGATACGGTTTTGTCATCATTGATGATAAACATCTCTTCCCAATGGAAGATGATGAGCCCAAGACTTACAAGGAGGTAATGGAAGGCTCAGAATCTGATAAATGGCTTTCAGCCATGCGATCAGAGATGGACTCCATGTGTGGAAATCAAGTTTGGAACTTGGTTGATGCTCCAAGTGGGATTAAGCCTATAGGATGTAAGTGGGTTTTCAAGAAGAAAACCGACAAGGACGGTAACATAGTTACCTATAATGTAAGGCTGGTTGCAAAAGGGTACAATAAAAAAGAAGGCATTAACTATGATGAAACCTTTTCACTAGTGGCGATGCTGAAGTCTATCAAGATATTCCTCACCATCGCCACTCATTACGATTATGAGATTTGGCAGATGGATGTGAAGACATCATTCCTTAACGAGAATTTGGACAAGGATGTGTTTATGACACAGCACGAGGGTTTCACATTTGAGGATGGCTCTAAGGTATGCAAGCTACAAAAGTCCATTTATGGACTTGAGCAAGCATCGAGGAGTTCGAATATTAGGTTTGATGAGATAATCCGAGAAATCAGTTTTGTATCGAATGCTAATGAGCCTTGTGTATATAAAAAGGCTAGTGGGAGAGCAATCATTTTCCTTGTATTATATGTCGATGACATATTATTAATAGGAAACGATATTCCTTTTCTTCATACAGTTAAGACATAGTTGTTAAAGAAGTTCTCCAAGAAAGACCTTGGAGAAGTAGCTTTTATACTTGGTATTAAAATTTACTAAGATAGATCCAAAAGGCTGCTAGGTCTTTCATAAAGTACATACATAGATAACTTTTTTACTAGATTTAACCTTGAGCAGTCAAGAAAGGGTTATCTCCCTATGTCTCACGGGATTAACCTTTCTATATTTGAGTGTCCGAGAACATAAGAAGAGAGACTACGCATGAATGGAATACCCTATGCCTCAGCAGTAGGGTCCATCATGTATGTTATGGTATACACTCGGCTTGACATCTCACATGCATTGAGTGTCACAAGCAGATTTCAATCTGATCTAGGTGAGAAGTACTGGACGGCTATTAAAACTATCCTCAAGTACTTACGCAGGATTAACGTTATGTTTTTAGTATATGGAGAAGGTGATCTCACTTTAAAGTGATATACCGATTCGAGTTTTCAGTCTGACAAGGATGATTATAAATCCCAGTCAAATTATGTGTTTATGTTTAATGGAGGGGTAATTGTTTGGAAGAGTATCAAATAGGATACGATTACGGATTCAACGATAGAATTTGAGTATTTAGCTACTTCAGAAGTAGCTAAGCATGCCGTATGGCTTAAGAGATTTATTGGTGTTCTCGGTGTGGTGTCTAGCATTGTAAATTCGATAATGGTCTATTGCTATAATAATGGGGCTATTGCCCTGGCAAAGGAACCACGGTCTTGTCACAAAAATGAACATATACTCAGAAAATACCATCTTGTAAATGAGATGGTAGCTAGAAAAGATATAATTTTAGAAGACGTCCCCATAGATCAGAATCTAGCCGATGGGCTAACCAAACCATTAGCTTAGGTTAAGTGTGACCAGTATGTTAACGAGTATGGTATAAAACACATGGCCAATTGGCTCTAGTGCAAGTGGGAGATTGTTAGACATGATGTATGCCCTAGATACAATTAGGGCGATATGTCTTTATTAGCTACAATGTACAAACAGTTTCGAATTATTAAGAAGAATAATCAAAGGCATCTTTATTACTTATCAGTGCTCTCTATTTATTATATCTCTCTAGTATCATATATGTTTGAATATGTATATGCGCATTGATGAAACAAAGTTCGTGACTAATTCTTAACGTAAAAGTGCAAGGACATGGTGGGAGCAATGTGGAGTGAGAACTGCACATATGTATGAATAGTCTAAATATCCCTAGTCGTAGTTTCATTGAGATTGGACATCAATGGAGAGGATAGACTAGCATGTGTAGGCTTACTCCTTGGATTAGTTCTAAGCAGCCGATATCACGAGCTGAAGGCGGTACCTTGAGTTAACACATGAATGTATTCGGGTAATACATTAGAGATCACCATAAGACAGACACTCAGAAATAACTATATCCATGTGTTGGTGTCATGTCTTATTGTAGTAGCAGTACGAGTATCCTTAAACTTGAGATACCGGTTACCTTATGTAGGAGTTGGTATACTTTGGGTCATACTTATTCATACCATGGCGATCAGGATGACACAGGTGATTACGGGTATAGCGATGACCACATGTTGGTAAGTTGTGTAGTCAAGATGGGATCCATCACTCCTGATATAGTAATATAATGGAGATTTACCTTAGACCCAATGTGCCTAATAATTCAATAGTAAAATTTTTGAGCATGTGATCGTATTCAAAATATATTGTTCAACTTAAAAATGTGGCACAATAAATAGTAAGAGGATAACATTAATGGTAAATACAACTTACTTAACACAAGCATAGTTGGACATTGTGTGATTAATGATGAGAGCAGAACTACAAAAGGGATTTAAAGCATAGTAATCATGATTAGAAACACGTATATTTCACCTAGTTGATACAAAGTATCAGTAGAAAAGAAATATTTATAGTGACTAGGAGCCATTAAGCAAAAGAAAAAAAATTCATGAAAAGATCACAACATACAATGCATAAGTTATTAGAGTTCCACAACCTACAAAGTGATAAAACCTAAAAAAGCGGGTTGATTAACGACAATAAATCAAGAAAACCTCAATTAAAAATTGGAAACTCACAATTACATTAATGAAGTAATTATAAGCTCCAATTACTTTATCGTGCTTTCTTTCATCACAAAGAATAACTGCATAGAGAATTATTATATCCAAAGGTAAAATTAATGGAAAATATGCAAGAATCTTTTCAAATTAGCTCCTTAAACTTCAAAGTTCTCATAGAATAACATATGAATAAGCTAATCAATATGACAAAAACACAAAACAAATAGAATAAATAAATCTAAATCATGTATGTCTAATAACCACCCTTGAAAATTGATAGACATGGAATTAGAAACTATAGAAATTGGGGATAGTTAGTATTTCGATTACTAACCAATTAATCTCCTAATAATTATTTTCTCTTTGAATAATTTCAAACCTGCAAATGATTTTAACATAATATCATGTTATAAAGAAAGAAAAATTGATGAGGAGATGAAGGAATTTAAGACAGAGACGATGGAAAATAAACAAACATGAACAGAAGAAAAAGATAAGATAAAATGAAAGAATAGGAAGCATAGACAAGAATTCAATTTACTTAACATAAGAGGAGAAGATATTAGGTTGGAAGAAGATGAGGAAATTGACCTAATAGCTACCAGGTTGAGGGAACCAGGAAATAAATAATAATGAGGGAGGGAACCTAAGTGTTATTTGATAGATAGGATTTAATTAGCATCTATTTAGATTTGAAATTTTCAAAAAAAAATAAAATTTTGAATTCTAATTTTAGGGTCGACTTAGATTCTGATGTAATTTCTCCCCCTAAAAATGTTGCAGGCACGAAAATTTTATTTATATTTTAATTTTTGTAGCTAAGTCGTAGCAAAATTTCTTACATTATATATATCGTCGTCGTGTCGACGCTAATTGGTTCGACTAATGTTGACTCTAAATCTATCGTCGCTAAGTGGTCGCAAAGGTGTAGCAAAAATTTGTTGTATTTTATATATGAATTTTTGACTTAAAATCGACGCAATGTCGTCACTATTAGAGTCGAATATCATGCTAACGCTATTTGTCGACACTGTTTAGCAATTTTCTTGTACTGTGTGTGGATAGTCACAAAATTTGGTGTTCCCTCCTTCATTAAATTGGCATTGCAACTCCTATCTATGTTAGCATTCAAAGTTGTTGATTTCTATCTTTTACGGAGAAGCTTTTTTCGAGAAAAACTGCGACAAGGTTTTGGGAGCTCACCATGTCTATATATCTGTTGGGAACTTTGGAACAGAAGAATTAAACACATCTTTGCAGATTCTCACTCTTCCGATGATTTATTGCACATCAGAATTTTTGTACTTTTTTTTTTTTTTTTTTTTGCTTATAATAAGCAATTTATTTGTAATTTTGTGTCTGATTTATTTGTAAACCCAATGGCTATACTTTTGTATCACTTTCCTCATCTTAATGTCTATACTATTATTGATACATTTTTCGGGTTAGTTGTCTAAGGAGCTGCTAAGGGCATTCATAACAAAGTACAACATCAAGGTTAACACTTAATTGGTACCAAAGGATTTCCCTTTTATAGTAGCTCAAGAATAATTGGTGATTCGCTGGCTAGTTTTTGACGCTCTTCTGCTTCTAATTGTTGGTGGAATTCTTTGCCTCTTTCTTCTTTTAGTTTATTATTTCATGATTATACTTTTATATCAAAGCATTTTGGTTTTTCTTAGTTGTTCTTTTTGGGTTTTTCCTGGACATTATGTAACGTTTCTTTCTTTTGTTTATATTATTTGAGTTTGGCGGATTTCTTTTGGTCTCGTGGTGCCAACTTAATTGGAATTTCCGACCTTTAGACCGCATCATCGTCATCTTTATCCGAGAAAAAAGAAGAATCAAATGGTCCTGATTATTTGTAATGTAGTTTTTTTCAAAAAACAAAACTTCATTCTGATTCTTAGTTTGGCAGTGAAAACCGTTCTTATACTTCAGCATTATTTGTTAAGTAAATCAAAATTTCTGTTTGCGCTAGTGTTCATCGAGTTCCTAAAGTCAAGCTTTTCACATGGAATTTCCTCTTCAATGAATATCTTCCAACTAAAGATTTCTGGTCCAACAGCTTTATTTTGTCAGATACTATTTCTTGTTGTGCCTATTGTAGTGAACCAGAATCCCACAACTAAACCATATAGCAGTGTGAGGATATTTTTTAGATATGGACCTCTTGTTCCTTCTTTCAGTTTTAATTTTTGTTTTCCAATGAAAGGTATGCTGCAGATTTTATCCTGTTTAATGTGGAGGATGTAAGCTCACAGGCTAAAACTCGAAACAAACTAGGCAATTAACAAGAATTTCTCTTTGTAAGTTACACCATTTTTGTATTACTCGTTATTTTTCTTATATGATAAAACTTCAATTACATATGGTATTTATATTAAACTAAGTGACTACTCATGTCTCTTTTCATATATGATAAAACTTCAGTTACAACTTTTCAAAACAACATGACTCTTCAACAAAATACATGTATCAACCTAATTCGGGAACCAACCAAAGCCATGAACCGTAATAATGACAAATTCATGAACTTGTAAATCCATGAACAAACTCAACAAAACTCTTGACCTTTCAACTTCAACTAATTTAAGTTTATTCTACAAAACTCCCCCATAAACTTAAATGCTTCTTCCGCCTTTCATGCCGAGCAACTTCTTACAATTTTCAAGAAGAACCACTGGTAGCGGTTTTGTGAAAATATCAGCAACTTGGTCTCAACTTGTCACGTGCAGTAACTCCACATTTCCTTCCTTTACATGATCTCGGATAAAATGAAAGCGAACATCGATGTTTTTGCTCCTTTCATGATTCACCGAATTCTTTGCCAACTCGATTGCTGATTTATTGTCAACTCATATCACGGTTGCATCAACTTGTTGCTGCTCTAACTTGCCCAACAAATTTCTGAGCCATATCGCATGACACACACACCAAGATGATTCCACATATTCTTCTTCACATGTCGAGAGTGTCACGATTGGTTGCTTTTCGAAAGCCAAGTAAATGCGGTGTAACCCATAAAGAATACATATCCTGATTTACTTTTTCGATCATCACTATCTGTATGGCCAATCAACTTGAATTCTTTCAATTTTGAGTAATATAACCCAAGTGACTCCGTCCCTTTAACTTATCGCAAAGTTCGCTTCAATGCCTTCCAATGTGAATAAACTGGCTCTTCCATGAATCGACTTACTATCCCGACACTTAATGATAGATCCAACCTTGCGCATGTGAGATAACGGAGACTTCCCACCAAAGTTCGATACCTGCTCACTTCGGCTCTTTCTCCACCATCAAATTTTGAGAGTTTGGAACTTGGTACCATTTGTGTCGAAACTAGTTTACAATCTGCCATATTATACTTGTTCAAAATCTCCTTCATGTATCTTTCTTGCTACACAAAAGTACCTGTCTCTCCTTGTCTAACCTCCATAGCAAGAAAATATTTCGTCAATCCCAAATCTATCATCTTGAATTCTTGAGTCATTGTTTTCTTGAACTCCTATACTATTTGCTCATTATTCCCCATAAAAACGAGATCATCAACTTAAAGAGAAACAAATAGCACATTACCTCCAATTTTCTTTATATAAAGGGCATGTTCATGAGGACATTGCTTGAAGCCATTCTCCTTGAAGTATGTATCGATACGATTATTCTATGCTCGTGGTGCTTGCTTCATACCATATAGGTGCTTTCTCTAATTTCAACACCTTCTTCTCTTCAACGAGATCATCAACTTAAAGAGAAACAAATAGCACATTACCTCCAATTTTCTTTATATAAAGGGCATGTTCATGAGGACATTGCTTGAAGCCATTCTCCTTGAAGTATGTATCGATATGATTATTCTATGCTCGTGGTGCTTGCTTCATACCATATAGGTGCTTTCTCTAATTTCAACACCTTCTTCTCTTCACCAATTTTCATGTATCTGGATGGTTGGTCAATATACACCTCTTCTTCGAGCACACCATTCAAGAATGCTGATTTGACATCCATTTGAAATATTGGCCATCTTAATTGAGCTGCTTGTGAAAATAGCAGCTGGATTGTCTCCATTCTTACAACAGAAGCAAATACCTCATCGTAATCAATTCCTGCCTTTTGCTTGTATCCCTTTGCAACAAGTCATGCCTTATATTTCTCTATTTCACCTTGAGCTTTCATCATTTTCTTTAATACCCACATCACACCAATTGGTCAATGTCCTTTCAACAATTCCACTAACTTCCATGTGTTGTTTCGAACAATTACTCTAATCTCCTCATCCATGGCATGTTTCCACTTCTCGTCTTGCACTACCTTTTAAAGCATATATTTTCCATGAGTTGCCCCATACTCAAAATATTTGTCTTCAAATCCGGTATGTAATACACATCTTGGATTGACCCCATCAAGCCATCCTTTTGTAAGTACCAAACTGTAAGTAGGCCTTTGATCTTGACCTTTGACGTATCTCCAAAAGAGACAAGTCTATCTTCAAGTTTTTGCATCTCCTAGAACAAATGCTTGTTTTCGCACATGTGGTTGCTTACACCTGAGTCAAGGTATCACACTGAGTCGTTGTTGGTGTTGACTTTAGTGTGAGCCATCATGAGAAAACCATCTTTCACTACATCTTCTTTAACCAAATTAGTTGTCTCTTCAACCGTTTTCTCGACTTTACATTCTTTTGCAAAATGCTCCATCTTGCCAGAATTATAACATCTTTTGGAATTGCAATCTTTCACATAGTGGTCAAATTTGTGACATTTATAGTATTCAATATCAGAATAATTTGACAAACTGCCTCTTCCATGACCTTGTCTTCTTCCACTCCAATTTTTTTATCTTGATTACCCATTTTAATTCCCTTCTTGACCACGGCCTCTACCACCATGACCATTTCCTCGACCTCTACTACCTTGCCCTCTACCTTGTGAATTTTGAGAGTAGAGTACCTTTTCATCTTTAATGGATGCCTTAGTTTGCAGTGCTTGCTCGAGTGTCTCCTTCTTCTTCTTAAGCTACTCGTGTGCCTAAAGAGAACTAGCAAGCCCATCAACTATTAGCTTTGCTAGGTCCTTTGACTCTTCAATGGCACATATGACATTCTCGAAACTGTCTGTTAGCTATCTCAAGATTTTCTCTACAACTAGCACATCGGTTAAATCTTCACCGTTTCGTTTGAGTTGGTTTGCCATAGTTTGGAAACGAGTGACATAGTCAGATACTCCTTCTAACTCCTTCATCTTCATACTTTCCAATTCACCACGAAGAGTTTGCAAGCGAACTTACTTTACTCAACCAGCTCCTCTATACACACTTGTCAAAATGTCCCACTCTTCTTTTGAAGTGTTACTGTTGCAATCTTCTCAAAGCCTAATTCGTCAACTACTCTAAACAACATATACAATGCCGTTTTATCCTTCGATCATGTTCTTTTTCAATGTTTTGAGTTGAGCTGTCGAATATGCAGTAGTAGATTCGGCTTCTACAAAACCAATCTCGTCTATTTCCGAAGTATCTTGAGATTCGAGAAGAGCTTTCATTTGAATGCTCCAATTCTCATAGTTTCCTTTCGTCAATCGAGGCAATGGTAACTGACCCATTACATTCGCCATCGGCTCTGATACCAATTTGTAAACTCACAAGCTAACACTCCAAACAAACTAGGCAATTAACAAGAATTTCTCTTTGTAAGTCGCACTCTTTTTGTATTACATGCTATTTTCCATATCATAAAACTTCAATTACATATGCTATTTATATTAAACTAAGTGACTACTCATGAAACATTACAACTCTTCAAAACAACATGACTCTTCAACAAAATACACGTATCAACCTAATTCATGAACCAACCAAATCCATGAACCATAATAATGACAAATTCATGAACTTGTAAATCCATGAACAAACTCACCATAAATCTTGACCCTTCAACTTCAACTAATTTAAGTTTATTCAATAGAGGAAGCCGCATATATTTTGCATACTTTGTTACCTTTGCATCCATTAATGGATTATCCTTTTTGGCCACATGAAGAATCTAGATATATTGTTCAAAGTTAGGAGGGGTTATCAAGCCATTATCATTTGCAATGGAATGGATTATGAAAATTGTAATTACTGTCCAAATTTTGAACATTTATTTGGAAAATCTTGATGAATATCCTGTTTGGGACAATTTGGTGCAGCGTCACGTTATGATAAATAGTTCCTGAGTTGGAGACTACATGTTAGATTCTGTTTGATGATCGATTTGATATATGTTGGAAATTATTGGAAAATGACTTTAAAGTTGATCTATTACATTTTGTAAAACAATTTCAATCTCCTTTCAGCTATTCTAGACTAATCTTGGCAAGACATATGTTGGTGAATTATTGGAAAATGACTTCAAACTGCGAGATTGAGTCAGTGCGAGCCCCAACAAACTCTGGTAATAATCGATCTATTACTTAACATTCAAGTTGAGAAAATCTTTCCAACAGAATTCATTGCCTATTAGCTCAGTAAATTTATGCCCAATCACATACCCATAAAATATTTCTTTATTTCAATTATTTACTTGGAGTATTCCATTTAGTTTCCCATGCTATAATTGTAATAACATGTTTGCGCAAGCCAAGATTAAAATGAATAAATCAAGTGCAGATGCAGACCACTTGTATTGTCATGTTTTATATACCAATCCCATGTCTCTATAATGGTCTTGTATTCAAGTTGCTCAATATTGCTACGATCCCATTTTTATGAGTTTATTACATTGTCGGTGTAGGGAATTGTCATAAAAAACATAACCGCGTCGGCGGAATTACCGGTTACAATTTTCTCGAATTCGAATAGGATCTTCTCAAAAACCATTGATAGGGTTTCAAAAGGATTTAATTTTAATCAAATAAAACTTACTTGTAAGTTCTCCTTGAGAGACGGATGTCGTGAAGCTCGCAATTGGAAGCTCTCCAATCTCACGTGCACGAACTACTCTCGATCGGGACCGGTGCTAGCCAAATGGATGAAGAAATTTCATAGAAAACTCCAAGAAAAAGAAAAACAAAATCCTAATTTTTTTATGGCTAAAAAAAACGTAATGATCATTGTAGACTCCTATTCACATTTTTATTCCAACAAAGTTGGATTAGAATTAGATTTCTCTTTTTCTTTATTTTATTTTAATTTTGTATATATCCTAATTACTAATTAGGTTTAGATTAATTCTAATTATAATTTGGTCCCTTTAAATTTGTAATTTAATAATTAAACCCTTAAGTTTAATTCCTTAAACAACTTCAAATGCCATGTTTTATAATTTACAAATTAACCTTTGAACAAAATTAAAACCTTACATTTAATCAAATTTAATGTCATACTATATTAATTCAATTAACTTAAATAGCTAATTAAA
>CATIWQ010093037.1:0-41109 GCA_949673415.1 Euphorbia schlechtendalii | reverse complement strand
CGTAAAAGGTACATATATATATATATATATATATATATATATATATATATATATATATATATATATATATATATATATAAGTTTAGTGTGGCTATATACTAAAATAATCTAAACCTACTATAACAACGTCGTATAGTATGTTGATGTTGCATCACTGTAGCGGTTCTAGACCAATCTGACTCGATATCGTTATAATATTAACACGCTAGTAGTTGTGTTGACGTAGCATTATCGTAGAGGACTCGGATAAGTCCGACCCAATATCACGTCTAGAAACTACTAAACAATATTGAATGAAACCTATAGCAATTGTATGCATGATTATTGATTTGTTATTACCTGAACATCGGAGTTGTCATCGTTGAGGCGGTATTCATGCATAATCCAATCAGTCTTTTGGCCGTGAGGAGCACGGCCGGTGTAAAACACTAGGGTTTTTCTCATCCCGATCCTCTTCGAGTCGCTCATGTGAATCGCCTTATCTCTCCCGGTCGCCTTCCAAAACCCAGCTGTAGTTGCTCTATTTGTCCTCGTTCCGGTTGGGTATTTCTTATCTTTGTGGCTAAAGAAATACCATTCATTTTGAGGCCCTGACCCAATTCTACACTTATCTATACAAACCGAAAAAAAAAAAAAAAAAAACTATAATATTATATGTGTTGTAAAGTCAAAATTTGATCTTAAAAGAAGGGTTCAAATTGAAAAAAAAAACATAGGGCTTCTAAAGGGTTGGATATTTTTATATGGAATACTGACTTTCAATACACATTTTGACGTGTGTGCTGATGGAACCCAAATTTATTTAACACTTCGGGTCTCATCAATACACGTATCGAAAATGTTTGAAATTAAGTACCCCGACACAGAGAAAAAGCATGATATTAGGTGACATATGATATAAAGTCAAAAATTGATCTAAAATTTAGGGTTTGAAAATGGGAAAAAAGAAGAAGTAAACCTTTAAGATCCCAAGGCTCAAGTTTGTTGAGATCAACTTCTCTAATGACATCAAGATCAATGGCTTCATAGGATACTTTTTTCTTCAAATAATAGTACAAAAGTTCTTCATCTGTTGGATGGAATCTGAATCCCGGTGGAACTGTTAATTGTCCATTTCCGGCCATCATCTTTGATTATTTTATCTTTCGATCTGCAAAAAAAAAATCCCATGTGAGAATTATATGTACTTCTCGCATCGTGCTACTTGCAGTGTACTATTTTGCGAGATCCAAAACGAATGAAAACATTTCTCTATGTTCGAGGGTTAGTTTCAGTTAAAATATATAATCCCTTTATTCGGGTATCGTGTTTCACAGGGATCAAACGGAGTTCGAAATTTCAAACTATAAGCGGCCAACTACATGAAAAAGATCGAAAAAGAAAGGAAGGTAAAAAAGCAAGAACGTGATAAAGAAGAAAGAGTAGAGATCATATTCCATGATTTTAAAAGAAAGAAATGAAAATAAAAAAGAAAGATAATATGTATGAAATAAAGAGGAGTGATCAAAAGCCATGCATGCAGATATAACATTACTTTCTGTTTTTTCAAGAATCAAAACAAAAGTACAAAAACTAAGCCAAATAGTAAAATACAAAAAAGTAATTTCACATAGCAAAAAGGGTTTGTTATAATAAGCAAGAAACTTCCATTTTTCTTCTAATTAAACTCTAATGCTTTGATGACAACGAAACCAGACATGATATACAATCTGATTATATATATGGAAACATTTTAAAAAAGAAAAGAAACTTTGAGAGAAAGAAAAGGAAGAAGAAGAAGCATGAGAAGAAGAAAGCAAACCTGAAATTGATGATTGAAAACAAAGGTTGAGAGAGACAAGAGAAAGAAGACAATGGCAAAGTGAATTAGAAGCCAAAGTGTTGCTGAATTTGCTTAAAGGGCACGAAGATTGTATTCTTTAATGACAAATAGAGATTATATATGGGGATTTGTGCATTATTTTTTTATATAATTAAATTAAGATAAGAGAGACAACCATGTATGGATTGGAACTGAAATAAATAATCATCAACTTAACATTTGTGTATATTAAATAAAAACTAATTGTGTTTGCTGTGTACTAGTACAAATTTCACCGTGTAGTAGTATAGTCTGTTTGTCCATTTTAGTATAGTCTGTTTGTCCATTTTTCATCATATGTTTCAGACAATGACAGGATTTACAGAACCAACTGGATACAATATATATGATAGATCTATCAACGAAGGGTTCTATATGGAGACGAAAATCACTACCAGTAATCTCTGTATAATAGGAGTTATCGACCGTTGGTGGGCCACCGCCCCGCTAGCCACACACCTCTCCTTCTCCCACTATATGTGATAGATATGTTACTTTGTTTTCCCTTTAGCATAGATCAATCACGCAAATGAGTTATTGAGAATTTCGTTACACGTATGCTTACATGTTCGTTCAATTAAGGATAAAAAAGATAATAAAATGTGTGTCATGATCGAAATAGATAATTAACATGTATATCACAAAAATCAAACAAACAATGAAATCTAATGATCTTTTGAACTTTAGGGACTTCTTGATTCCTTTCTGAATTTTAAAAAGTGCACCGATTTACCCGAAGCATACTGGGTTTTGTGGTTCAAACTAATTTGACCAAGTGTCCCCAAAGAGATTTGAAGTTCAAAAATTGAAACTATCTTTGTAGAAACACCTTGATATGAATTTATTTCTCTAACCGGGCAAACTCTAGTGTATGTTGGATATTTGAAAAAGTAAATGTGAAATGAAAATAGGTCTTGGTAAATGTCGGTTGAAAGGGAAACCTTATTCCTAAATATTTGCCACATTAAAATGAAGAAATTCTGCTTAACTGTCAATTATTAATATACACATTTCACTTTAATTTATACATTCTTTTTGGCATTTTTCACTACCATGTATCTATTTGTCAACAATTATGCACTCACGTCGGTCAAAAGGAATTTAATTTTGTTATTTTAATCCATAATTTTTATAAAATTACATAAAAACAAAAATGTGCCCCAAATTTGTTCACTTTTGGTCTGATTTTAGATTAGTCTATGCATAATTTACAACAATTTAAATTAGCTAGAGTAGCTATGAATTTTGGATTTCATGAAAAACTAGTCAAAAGAAAGAAAATTAGCGGCCAATTCTTATCCAATATTGAATTTTGGAATGAAATTAAGCATAGCAATTCGTTTTATTGTTTGTAATTAAAAGAAAAGGAAGTTAACAAAAGCAAACTAATTTCATTTCATAATTGATAAACTTAAGATGCATATAAGAAAATTCAAATTGTGAATAGTCACGCATATAACTTTGAAATGCATATGAAAAAAAAATTTCAATTTAAGCACCTTGCACACACCAATTTATGTAGAAGACTGGCCCGTAATCTAGCGACTCCGCTCCGAAGCTTAAGTTAGATGGGTATTTGAATTAGTAATAATAGAGTAAATAGTGGTATGAGTTAGTTACTCGGGTGACCTGTTGAGGGTAGCTAACTATTTCCTGAATAAATTTATCGGGAGTAATGATGATGTGACATAAAGTGGTTATAAAGGCGTTTGCATTGTGAGCGTAAATAACGTATTTGAGTCCTTGGATAGAAATAGACTCATGGTCTTAGAGCCCAATATGTCTCTTGTATACTTTTTAAGTGAGAGTTAAACTCTTCGACTAGACTCGTGGTCTTAGAACCCAACTTTTTTTCAACTTTTTTAATATCAAGCAAATATTAGTTATTTTGGAGAAACAAAAAATATCATTAACAATAAATAACTTACCAACAATAGAAAACAACAACTATAACAATTACGCTGGACATTTATAAGAAATGAAGCGAAAACAACCCTAAACTCATTTTAGCTGGGCTAGTAATTACTAAAAATAGAACAAATCCTCCAAGGTTCTCCCCAAAAAAGCAATCTAATAAAAAAAGAATGATTAGTTGATAAAATGGAGGAAAAGTGTGTTGAAATACTAGGTCAAAGTAAAAAGGAGGATGATCAAAAAGTGCCCCTAAATCATGTTCAACGAATTAGTGGATATTTGCATCAAATTCAGTGCCACCGTTAATATTTGTTTTAGCCCTTCAAAGCATATTTCTTATTTTTATGAAAACTACTTTGATAATTGATGTTATATATTTTGATTGATATTATGATCAAACTTCTTTTAATAATATTAGTATCATTTATAAATCACACTTCAATAGTGTGTGCACTAACCTCTTCCGAGATGTCCATACTATAAGATAATAGTATAATAAAAAATGAAATTGAACAATTTATTTATAAATTAACAACTCAAAATCATGTAACTCAATTAATACATCTCTTAAAATGAGGGTTTACGGTTTTGAGATCAATATTCAGAGATCCATATTCATGAAAAAAATAACAACTCAAAACTGAATTCATAATAAGAGAAGACAACCACTAACCACCAAATCGAAAAGAAAAAAAAGCAATTTGGTGACTAAAATGTCCTAAGAAAAAATATTTTCAACTATTTAATTTTTCAATAACTAAGTAAACATCGTGCTTTTACCATAATTCCGCTTCTTACTGCCTGGTCTTGGTGAGAAAGGGGATGATGAAATGAAACAAAAGCATAAGTCATAAACTTCGCGGCATAAACACGTGCTAATCCAACACAAATTACTCAATTCAAGGTCAATTTTTCAATTAAATAAAACATATTCTACATTTACATTTACATACAAAACGCCTTTAGGCTTGGGATTGCTTTTTTTTTTTCCCATTTGGATTCTTACGCTCTCTCTTTAAAAAATCATTATTATACACATAGTTAAAAACATTTTTTATGAAAAAAATTCGATCATTTTTTATTTAGCAGAGAAGAGGGATTCCTGGTCAAACACGGTGAATATATAATTAAGACACTGCTAATTTAATAATTAATTATTAACTAATCACACTTTATAGTATCAATTAAATAATACATACATTAAGAATTAAAAATAATTAGGGTTAGCAATAAGTTGCATAATAACAAGTGGTTAATGGCCTAGTGTGCCGTTTCCTTCACGAACACTACTTATAACGTGCATGCCCCTTTGGTTTTGCATGCATTTATTCTTATTATTTTTAAAGGGAATCTATCATAAATATCTAATTATCTATATTAGCTATATGTGTCTGGAATTTCACATCGCTCGGCTATTATTTAGTACTTTTTAAGGTCATATACAAATGATTACGTTATATTATAGAGTCAAGTGATCGATGTAATTGTGCCGATTTCGATAATTGGACATCCGATGATAATTCATGTTTCATAAGATTCCGGTGTGAGGGGTGTCTCGCATTGCTTATGGATAAGAGTAAAATGATCATTGCATATATTAATTGATAAGGAAGTTTAGTTTCATTATTAATAACCATCCATTCCTCTCATGAATTCTATGCATTTATGTTTATAATTTAAGGTATTTGTCTTTCTCTTTCATGGTGGAGATGTACATTGATTTAAGTAACCGCGATGCCAGATCATTTTTCTCTAGCTAGGAAGCTAAATAATATTTATGAATCATTTCGTAGAGTTTAAGTATAGAATATTTTTAAGATGATTCGTACAATTTGCTATAAAAAGCATATATTATATCATGTGTGTGGAGAGAGAAAAAATCGACAGGGCTATAGCTGTAATGTACCACTAGCACAACTATTGAATTGAGTTTTCGTTTATCATATTCTAATATCCAGCTTTGAACAAATGAAAATGTAGTAAAATACATCGACCGTAGTAACTCGAAAGATTATTACATATATATCCTTTTTTTTGTGAATTAAATTCTTGAATTTATATACTTAGTCCTATATAGACTCATCACTATTGCCAAAAGAAATAGTTACTGTTGACTGCAATTTAATGAAACTTTGTTGTCTATAAATACCTTATAGCAACGACCTATTCGTGACAGTCAAAATTATAACGTCAACAACTTTTTTACTTTTGAGTACAAAACTTTCTTAACTAACAAAATATGAGATGCTATTTATGTAAAACCCCTACAACTTGGTTACATGTAATTTATATGGGCCTGAACCCAGTCAAGCCTGGCCTATTTATGGGCCGAGAGTGTAACTACATATCAAGCCCAGTTGTCCTTCAACATTAAGATTTACTAGAAAACCTCGAAATTAAGATTTTGTCCTTCGACATTTTTGCTTCAAATTATCTTTGTAAATTAAGTCCACTCTAATTCATACCTAACATTTTTTTTTTAAATAATGTTGTTAGGAATGAATATCCTACGTCTTTTTCGGAGGATCCACTGAACTTGTTGATAAGTAGGGTTCTGAAGATCTTAACTTGAATAAGGCGTTTTAAAGCCGTTAGGTTGGCCGTAAACGGCACCAAAGCGGACAATATCGTTCAAGCTGTTTCTAACACGTAATCAACATGATTGCGATGAGGGGATGTGTTAGGAATGAATATCTCACATCGCTCTCCGAGGATCCACTGAACTTGTTTATAAGCAGGGCCCTGAAGACCTTAACTTGAATAACGTGTTTAAAGCCGTGAGGTTGGCCATAAACGACGTTAAGGTGGACAATATCGTTAAAGTTGTTTATAATAAATGTAACATTTTAACAATTTTTTTTATTTGCGAGGTTTGAACTCACTATCCTACACTACTTGATGGTAACCACTTTGAATTTTGGGTACTTTTAACAATTTTTTTCTTATGTGTCATACTAGATCATAACTCCTTAAACTTATAATGAGCCGAATTGACCTGGATTCATTGCAGCATACACTTTTTTCGAATTATAAATGGGGCCTTACTGAGCAAGGACTAATTTGAGTTGCGTTATACTTGCATGGGTGGCTTGTAATCTTCCTATAATAGATACTTCCTCCATTTCAAAATATCGTTTTTAGGTTGTTTATCAATACCAGGACGACATTAATTAAAGCAATAAAAATGCATATTTATTCCTATAATTTTTGTTAATTTGAAAGTTGATTAGATACTTTATTCATTTTGTCATTTCCAATATCTATCAAATAAAGGTAAAATAGATAAAAAAATTTATAATGTACATTGAAATCCTAAAATGATAGTTTTTTTGAAAATTTTCAAAAATCTTAAAACGACAGTTAAACCGAAAAATTCCATTGAAGATTCAACCTTTCGACATTGATACATTTCATCATCTACCACTAGGTAAGTTTTGACAAACATTTTGTATCACAAGTTTTTAATTAAAGTAATTTTAACAATAGGTTTTTATTAGTCCTTGAAATGTCAATCTAGATATCCATATTTAAATAAATAAAGTTGCTAATTTTTATGTGGTCAGAGATATTTGCCTCATATTTGGCTTAAATTACTTCAATATTGTCACCATCCCTTGCAACGTGTTTGAATTTTGCTATTGTTTTCTTAAAATATGTCAAGTGTTTGCTTGAGGTTCAACTTTAGAACCAACCAAGAAAATGGTTTGTTCCCATTGATTAAAAAAATCCAAATTTAATACATATTTTTTTGAAATTCCAAAAAAATAAATGTGAAAGATAGAACTAATTTTTTTTATATAATCACTAGACTATGTCTGGAGGTCATCATCCTTAGTAAATTTGAAAAATATGAGATGGTAGATTCAAACCTTTCAATCGGCATAAATATCTTATATTTCTAAAAAATTATATAATTCATAATATTAAGAAGGCGAAATAGTTATTTCTATATGAAATAAAAAAATCATCATACTTTTCAAGAAATTTTATTCATCGTTGACTATTTATTTCATTAAAATAAAAGAATTTGTATTCTACAGTTTAAAACAAAATAACGTGCCCTTACCCAAAATAACAAAATGACGTGTATTTTATAATAAATGCTTTATAAGTTCCTAATCCCTTCAACTACAATTTAATTAAGTTAAATTCATTTAAGTTCTGTTAAGTTAAATTCAATTCAGTTAATTTAAGTTAAGTTCAGTTAAATTCAATTTAATTAAGTTCAGTTATGTGCAGTTATAAATTTAGACTGAAATCAGTTCAATTCAGTTAAGTTCAGTTCAGCTTTCAGAATTTGAAGAAAATATGACCTTAGTTTAGTTTAGCTATACTCAGTTTTCAGAAGTTGAGGAGAACATGACCTAAATCAAGACGGTCATTGTAAATTGATTTTCTTTAAATAATTAATTACAGAACTATCACATGCAACTTATAATCAAAATATTTTTCATGCAAAAAAGAAATTGTTGACTATTTAAGAATGTCAATGAATTAAAGGATATTGTCAATTCATGCATTAATTAGCTTTTCTCAGGTTGAATTATATGAAGCTGAATTTTAATTTCTTTGAAAAATTGATGTGGGACACCATTTATTGGTAAGGAAAACAAAATATTCTTAAATTCCATCAATTTTATTGTTCATATTTAAAATTGAAAATTGATTTAAGTTTAACAGAGTGAAGCTCAATTCTTACGCTACAAAATTTGATAAAATCTAGTTTCATATATACACACACACTTCTGAAACTATTATAGGTGAGTAGACTTTTAATTTTTCAATTGCAAATTAATTGTCAAAGTAGCAATATAGCATATTTAACATTAAAATTTAATAACTATCATTATAACACTTCTTTCAAAGGTTTGAAAAGTTGCAACATTCTCTCAACTTCTATTTTGCAAGAAAATGTGTTTCTCCTCAAATGAGGGCTTGGAGTTCTAGTCTATGCTATACTCTTAACTAAAAGCAACTTTAGCAATCAATGAATTCTAAGTTTACGTGCCATGCAGAATAAAAAGTCTTTTTGATGGTATGTTAATGATTTTAAAAATAAATAATATTTTTTTGAAGATAATCACAATAACTTGTGTATTTCATTTAAAAAATATTGTTAAATAATGATAAAAACTTAGTTACAAACTAAATAAAGTGATTCAATGTTCAATATTAAGATATTAATTAATTTGATTTGACATTCTATTTGATTATCTACATGTAGAATATCAAATAGACAATATTCAACATTTATTATGCAACATCATGTAGGAAAAAAAGAAAATAGAAGAGCTATTGTAGAGCTATTTTTTTAATTAATTATCTATTTTTACTTATATGTCAATACTATTATTGAAATATACTATCTACTAAAGATACTCTAAACATTACAATATTGAATATATCGAAATACGTGTTAAACATGTAAGAGAAAACACATGTTCGATTTTCACTAAATATATTCGAAGAAAAAAAATGAACTTTAACCATGATTAGTTAACAAACTAATCTCAAAAAGTTGTTTTTGTAATAAATTAATCAATTCATTTTTAAATTTAAATAATATATATGATGTTACGTTGCCCCGATTTACTACTCAAAGAGCGCTCATTCATAAACATCAAAAATTATATCCTAATCTTTGAAGAACGAGATGAAAAAATCATTATTATTTTCATGCAGAAAACCTCCTTTCACCACATTTTTTTTCTTTTCTGATTGAACTAAAATTAGATTCGGCCTTATTCAAAATGACCAATTTGAAACTTGAACAAAATTTCTATGATTCTCCAAGATTGAGGGGACAAAGATGGATCGAGAAATATCCATTATTCTTGTTATTATTATAAGATTGTAATGTGTTTGGTTAAAAATTCCCCTCTTTTCCACGGTGTTCGTTTGGAATATATATGTGATTGAATTTATGCAAAATACTCCGAAATCATGATGAGTAATGAGGTGGAAATCTTTGGAAAACAAAAATGATCCAATAACTGTGAAAGAATTGAGTAGTTTTTGGTTATTAACATGGTGTAAAGTCAAAACCAAATACGCCATATAATATTTAAATTTATAGGTTGAAATTTTAATGGGGCGAATTTTTCATATATATATCATAGCATATTTGGTCTAGTATATGAAATGAACGAGATAACCGTCTTATTCTTTTACGCTCCATGTTCCATTCTGGTACATAGAATTCAATCATCTATCAATTAGATCTAGAAATGAATCAATGGCATTTTTTTTTACTTTTTTTAGGTAGAATTTTATTCTTCTTTGTAAGCAAAGAAATCGACGACCCTTAAAAAATTGGATTGATTAATTCCAAATTCTGTCAAATAGAATTTGGAATTACTAACAAAGTAAAGATTTTTGTGTATACAAAATTGAAATGAACTGACATAGATAAATAAAAATATCTTAAAACTAAAACTAAAACAAAAGGGTCCTTATTTTATGGTAAAAAATGCATTCATTTCTGTTATTTCACAAAAAGAAAAAGATGAAAACAAGGGATCTGTTGAATTTCAAATAATCACTTTCACTAATAAGATACGAAGACTTACTTCACATTTGGAATTGCATAGAAAAGACTATTTATCTCAGAGAGGTTTGCGGAAAATTTTAGGAAAACGCCAACGACTGCTATCTTATTTAGAAAAAATGGAGTACGTTATAACGAATTAATTAGTCAGTTGGATATTCGGAAGTTAAAAGGAAGTTAAAAAATCTTTAATTTATTAATTTAAAGAGTTTTGTTGAATTATTTGATTTATTAGATCTTGAGATGAACTTCTTTTTGTTTTCAGTAACTCGTGGAATGGATCAAGGAAACCCCTATGAATATACCAGTTAAGCAAAAAGACCTTATGATCGTGAATATGGGTCCCCACCACCCATCAATGCATGGTGTTCTTCGACTCATCGTTACTCTAAACGGTGAGGATGTTATTGATTGTAAACCAATATTAGGTTATTTACATAGAGGAATGGAAAAAATTCCAAAAAATCAAACAATTATACAATATTTGCCCTATGTAACACGGTGGGATTATTTGGCTACTATGTTCACAAAAGCAATAACAGTAAACGGTCCAAAATTATTAGGAAATATTCAAGTGCCAAAAAGAGCGGGTATATCAGAGTAATTATGTTGGAATTAAGTCGTATAGCTTCTCATTTGTTATGGCTTGGGCCTTTTATGGCAGATATTGGTACACAGACTTCTTTGTTCAATATTTTTAGAGAGAGAGAGAGAGTTAATATATGATTTATTTGAAGCTACCACTGGTATGAGAATGATGCATAATTTTTTTCGTATTGGGAGGTAGGGGCTGATCTACCTCATGGTTGGATAGATAAATGGTTGGATTTTTTATGATTATTTTTTAACAGGAGTTACTGAATATCAAAAACTTATTATGCGAAATTGTATTTTTTTAGAACGAGTTGAAGGGGTAGGTGTTGTTGGTGCAGAGGAAGCAATAAATTAGGGATTATCAGGACCAATGCTACGAGCTTCACGACGAATTTGATTGGGAAGTCCAGTGGCAAAAAGAAGGAGATTCATTAGCTCGTTATTTAGTCTGAATTGGTGAAATGCTCGAATCTATCAAAATTATTTAACAGGCTCTTGAAGGAATTCCAGGGGGTCCTTATGAGAATTTAGAAACTCGATGTTTTGATCGAGAAAAGGATCTGGAATGGAATGTTTTCGAATATCGATTCATTAGTAAAAAAACTTCTCCTACTTTTGAGTTACCGAAGCAAGAACTTTATGTCTGAGTGGAGGCCCCAAAAGGAGAATTGGGAATTTTTCTGATGGGGGATCAGAGCGAATTTCCTTGGAGATGGAAAATTCGCCCGCTAGGTTTTATCAATTTGCAATTTCTTCCCGAATTAGTTAAAAGAATGAAATCGGCTATTATTATGACAATACTAGGTAGTATAGATATCATTATGGGAGAAGTTGATCATTGAAATGATGATTGATACAACAGAAGTACAAGCTATTATTTTCTTTTGCTAACTTAGAATCCTTAAACGAGGTCTATGGAATTATATGGGAGTTTGCTCCTATTTTGACTCTTCTATTGGGAATCAAGATAAGCATACTAGTAATTGTATGTTTAGAAAGAGAAATATCTGCAGGGATACAACAACGTATTGGACCCAAATATGAGGGTCCTTTAGGGGTTCTTCAAGCTCTAGCGGATGGGATAAAACTACTTTTCAAAGAGAATCTTTTTCCATCTAGGTGGGATACTCATTTATTCAGTATTGGGACATCTATAGCAGTCATATCCACTCTCTCAAGCTATTCAGTAATTTCTTTTGGCTATCACTTTATTTTAACTGATCTAAATTTTGGTGTTTTTTTATGGATTTCCATTTCAAGTATTGCTCCCATTGGACTTCTTATGTCAGGATATGGATCAAATAATAAATATTCCTTTTTAGGTGGTCGACGAGCTGCTGCTCAATCGATTAGTTATGAAATACCATTAACTATTTGTGTGTTAGCCATATCTATACGTGCGATTTGTTGAAAGAAAAATTTCTTGGTATTCCTTTCTTTTTCGTTTTAGGAAGAAAGCAAAATTAATTGAATAGCTATCTTCATTTTTTATTCATCATTTTGGTTAATGAACTAAATTGGATAGTTATATGAGTGAAAAAAAATCAACTTCGAAATTTCCAGTAAAAAAATGGAGACTCATTTCCTATGTACAAGAATAAAAAGTAAAATCGAAATAAACATAAGAAAATAAGACCGATTTCCCTGAGATTGGTTGATTAGTCATCCTAATCCTAACTTGAAGCATGCTCAAAAGATCAACTTTATGGCGTTTTCACTATCATTTATAGGTATTCACTATAGGTATTACCCTAATGCTAATAGGTGATTGAGAAAAAATGAATGGATGATTAGGAACACGAAAATACACAAAGGATTAGTAATAGAGATTTTTCAAATAATCGAAAAAGCTATTTCAAAAAAAGTATATTAATCAGGGCTTTAAGTTCGTAGAAATGATCAGGCAGTTCTCCCCATAATTCCAATATATAGTATGCTCCTACCCAACAATTAAAGAACTGACTATCCGAAATGAAATAATCCTATCCTTTTTTAACCCCCTTGTCATTTCGTTTTTTCAGAAAGAAGAATAAGAATGAAAAAAAAGAATGGAATTACAATAGAAAAATCAATCTTTATTCATTCTTTTCTCCTATATTGATATTCATAGAGATAGAATTCGTGTCATAATTCAATTCTTATAATTGAAAATGATAGGTTAAAATATCTATTGGTATTTATTTAACAAGGAATTTTACAAAGAGTATTTTATTGAAGGATTTAAGTTATTACTCAAGAAATACAAATTGACATTATTAAAGGCTGAGATCAATTCCGAATTACTTTTTGATTTTTAGTATTATAACAGATAGAATTTCATTGCTCGAATTCAAGAACGTCGATAGATTTGATTTTGATCCCATTTATTCTACAAATATATCAAAATAACTAATACAATTGATCTGATCCTTAAATTTAGTTCTAGACTTCGAGGAGCCGTATGAGGTAAGAATCTCATGTACGGTTCTGTAATAGCGATGGGAGCAGTGATGTTATCACCGACTATGAGTATCTAACAGCTCAAGTACCGTTGATATAGTTGAGACCCAATCAAAATCTGGTTTTTGGGGGTGGAATTTGTGGCGTCAACCAATAGGATTTTTTATTTATTTTTATTTCTTCTCTAGCAGAATGTGAAAGATTACCTTTTGATTTGCCAGAAGAAGAAGAAGAATTAGTAGAAGGTTATCAAATGGAATATTCAGGTATCAAATTTGGTTTATTTCATATTGCTTCCTATCTAAACTTATTAGTTTCTTCATTATTTGTAACTGTTCTTTACTTGGGCTGTTGGAATATCTATATTCCATATATATTTTTTCATGAGTTTTTTGAAATAAATAATATAAGCAGAGTCGTTGAACCAACAATCGGTATCTTTATTACCTTGGTTAAAACTTATTTGTTCTTGTTCATTCCTATCACTACAAGATGGACTTTACCTAGACTACGAATGGACCAACTTTTAAATCTTGGATGGAAATTTGTTTTACCTATTTCCCTCAGTAATCTATTATTAACAACCTCTTTCCAACTCCTTTCACTATGAAAGAATCACTATAAAAGAAAAGGATAATAAAAAAAGAAAATTAGAAAAATTATAATAATAATTAATAATTTAATAATTAATAATAAGAAAGAAAAAGCTAAGAAAAGAATGTTATGAGTTGTCTTCAACTCCGAAAAGAGACAAAAACAAAAATCAAATTATTCCTAAAAATTTACGCTATGTTTCCCATGGTAACTGGGTTCATTAATTATGGGCAACAAACCGTACAAGCCACAAGGTACATTGGTCAAATTTTCAAGACTGCCTTATCCCATGCAAATCGTTTACTTGTAACTATTCAATATCCTTATGAAAAATTAATCACATCGGAGCAAAATTGCATCGAAAAGAAATTTGGATTGACAATCTATTAAGATATCTATAATTCTTTCGAGAATAAAACGAGAACAAAATTTCGAATGCCTTTTTCAAGAAATTCAAGAAAGAATGAAATTAGTTCAATAGTTGTACATATAATACGAATTTCCACCCCTTAGGATTGAAAAGTAAGAGTCTATCATATTATATATTTGCTATTTTAAAGCATATAAAATAGCAAATATATAATAATAATAATAATAATAATAATAATAATAATAATAATAAGAAAAATCTATTAAAGAATATAAAATATAAAAAAGCTTTTCCTTGTCAAGTAAATAGTCAATAAGGTCATGAAGAAAGAATTCAATTTGTTTATTTCTTATTTTACATGCAATGGATTTACCTGGAATAATACATGATTTTCTTTTAGTCTTTTTTGGATTAAGTCTTATATTAGGAGGTTTGGGGGTAGTATTATTTACCAACCCAATTTATTCTGCCTTTTCATTAAGATTCGTTCTTGTTTGTATATCTTTAGTTTATATTTTATCAAACTCTCATTTTGTAGCTGTTGGGCAGCTCTTTATTTATGTGGGAGCTATAAATGTTTTAATTCTATTTGCCATAATGTTCATGAATGGTTCAGAATATTACAAAGATTTGAATCTTTGGGCTGTTGGAAATGGGGTTACTTCCTTAGTTTGTACAAGTATTTTTGTTTCACTAATTACTATTATTCCAAATACGTCATGGTACGGAATTATTTGGACTACAACAACAAATCAGATTATAGAACAAGATTTGATAACTAATGGTCAACAAATTGGAATTCATTTAGCAATCGATTTTTTTCCTTCCATTTGAATTCATTTCAATAATTCTTTTAGTTGGTTTGATTGGTGCACTTGCTGTGGCTCATCAGTAAGATATTTTTCGAATTACTAATCGAATAATCGAAATCAAAATTCAAACTGTTTTCCACATATCTTTTCCTTCTATATTTATTTAAAGAGTATTTATGTATAAATTCTTTTATCTGATCTATTATCCATAGATTTCTTTGTTCGGTACTTACGATATTTTTAATTCTAGTCAATCTCAGGTGGAATTCTTATTCATATTGATTCATATTGAAATAAATCGAAATTGAAAAATTGATAAGGAGTTGGTCAATGATCCTCGAACATGTACTTATTTTGAGTGCCTGTTTATTTTCTATTGGTATCTATGGATTGATCACGAGTCGAATTATGGTTAGAGCCCTTATGTGTCTTGAACTTATACTGAATGCTGTTAATATGAATTTTGTAACATTTTCTGATTTTTTTGATAATCGCCAACTAAAAGGAAATATTTTTTCAATTTTTGTTATAGCTATCACAGCTATTGAAGCAGCTATTGGACTAGCTATTGTTTCGTCAATTTATCGTAATAGAAAATCTACCTGTATCAATCAATCTAATTTGTTGAATAAGTAGTATTAATTATAAAGAATAAAATTTTCATATTCATTAATTTAAGTTGGCTTTTATGATACTTAAGTTGTCTGATCATGTTTGTGAAAATCTAAGAAATGAAAGTATCTTGCCTCTATCTCAGAAGTTGAGCCAGAATTGAGAAAATTTCTAGTAAATCATTGATTCATCTGGTTTCTAAATATCTGTTGATTCATTTAGAAATTTACTAGATTGAAATTTTATGACATTAAAAAAATTTGAAATCCAATGTCACATTAAGTAAAAATTTATGATACATGTATAGGGTGTACTCAATGTGTCCGAGCCTGTCCCACGGATGTATTAGAATGATACCTTGGGATGGGTGTAAATCCAAGCAAATTGCTTTTGCTCCAAGAATCGAGGATTGTGTCGGTTGTAAAAGATGCGAATCCGCTTGTCCAACAGATTTCTTAAGTGTTTGAGTTTATTTATGGCATGAAACAACAAGCATGGGTCTAGCTTATTGATACTTTCTAGAAACCCTTACTTGAATAATTTGCTTTTTTGTTTACCAACAAAAACTCGTACTCGAAAAAATATTTTCTAGCACGGGTTTTTTGAGTCTAAGCATATCTTGTATTTACCATGAATTCTTTTCCTTGGTTAACAATAATTGTAGTTTTACCAATAGCGGTGGGTTTTTTAATTTTCTTTTTCCCTCATAGAGGAAATAAGGTAATTAGGTGGTATACTTTATATATATGTATAGTAGAGCTCCTTTTAATAACTTATGCCTTCTCTTATTATTTCCAATTTGAGGACCCATTAATCTAATTAACAGAAGATTATAAATGGATCCCATTTTTTTATTTGTACTAGAGATTGGAAATAGATGGATTTTCTTTAGGACCTATTTTATTGACAGGATTTATCACCACTTTAGCTACTTTAGCGGCTTGGCTGATTACTCGGGATTCCTGATTATTCCATTTTCTTATGTTAGCAATGTATAGTGCTCAAATAGGATTATTTTCATCTCAAGATTTTTTACATTTTTTTATCATGTGGGAATTAGAATTAATTCCCGTCTATCCATGTGGGGGAGAAAGAAACGTCTGTATTCAGCTACAAAGTTTATTTTGTATACTGCAGGAGGTTCTATTTTTTTTATTAATGGGAGCTTTAGGTATCGCTTTATATGGTTCTAATGAACCAACATTCCTTTTTGAAACATTAGCCAATCAATCATATCCTGTGGGACTAGAAATATTTTTCTATATTGGATTTCTTATTGCTTTTGGTGTTAAATCACTGACTATCCCCTTACATACATGGTTACCAGACACCCATGGGGAAGAACATTACAGTACTTGTATGCTTCTAGCTGGAATCCTATTAAAAATGGGTGCGTATGGATTGATTCGAATCAATGTGGAATTATTACCTAATGCTCATTCTATCTTTTCCCCTTGGTTGATAATAATAGGCGTAATCCAAATAATTTATGCAGCTTCAACATCTCTTGGTCAACGAAATTTAAAAAAATGAATACCCTATTCTTCTGTATCTCATATGGGTTTTATAATTATAGAAATTTTCTCTATAAGTGATATGGGACTCAGGAGAAAAGATCATCGAATTCGTAATAGAGAGAAACACTATATATTTAACATTGTAAAGGATTCAATGTATTCTATAAGTTGAAATCCTCCATTCGAAATTTATTTTTGCGAATATGAGTGACAGTTTGGGAAGGGTACCCAACCTTTGTTTGAGTGGTAGTTAGAAAGAAAGGTACTTTCTGTAATTATGTCTACCAACAGTAAAGTCTTCTCCCCCTAAGGAAGGAAGGAAGACACTAGTGGATTAAAGCTCGGAAAGGAATCCGGGAACTGAAGGCAGGCTAGGGGCTGAACTAGGATAAAATCTTGGTTGTTAAAGTTCTTACCTTTGTCGCTTATCTTTATTGCGTTTTACTCATTCATCATTCTCTTAGTTTCACAATTTTTGCTTGAAAAACCAATCTGAGTTGAGTAAAGTACTCAACTGTGGTTGAAGATAAACCGTGCTAGCCAAGTTGAGTAGTTTATATTTTTAAGACTCTGCTCAACACGTTTCACTCAGCACCCATCGAAAAACTGAACTTGGAAAAGTATTTTAATAAAATTTAAAAAGAACCAAGTAAATCATTCTCCCCCACTCTGCTGTTAATATTAAGCTATTTCGGACTAACAAATTTGTCTTTCCAAAACGATGCATGTGGTTTCAAAAATTCACAAATAAAGGAAAAACTAGTTTTTGTGGATATTATACAATTTATTAAGAATTTTAAAAGTAACAATCACATTTTAATTATAAAAACTATTTATACTTCTAAAAAATTCTAAAATTTTATTACTAAGATGTATGTATTTTTATTAACTATGCTACAAATTTTAAGCTCAATAGACAAGATTACTCTTTTTAATAATGTAATTTCAAATTGAAAATCATGTTTTTGCTAACTTTGAAACCACAAGCATACTATGAACGGATGATGTTTCTGACCCACAAGGTCACTACGAAGAGCTGGT
Organism: Euphorbia schlechtendalii; assembly: GCA_949673415.1. Taxonomy (NCBI): domain Eukaryota; kingdom Viridiplantae; phylum Streptophyta; class Magnoliopsida; order Malpighiales; family Euphorbiaceae; genus Euphorbia; species Euphorbia schlechtendalii. The sequence goes on along the minus strand of CATIWQ010093037.1, from coordinate 22,808 downwards.
CTTGTGAGATGGGGCGTGGGTGTTAAAATGAGAAAGCTGGAACAAAGTTTTGGAAAGACTCGATGCCTAAACCTCTAGCCTACGTTACGGAGTCGCCACCTGAATCAACTCTTCTGGGAAATTCAGTACAGCCTAAATCTATTAAGCCTAAATGGCATAAGTTACATACTTCATCATTATTTGTGTTTTAATTACATACAAATAGCCACCTTTAAAGTATTTCAATTTTTCCTAGTCATTTTCGATTTATGTTGAGTAGTTTAAAGCATTCACAAGCAAGAAAGCGATAAATAAATAAATGCGATAAGTAAACATAGAGAAAAATAATACAATTTTTTTGGTAGTACAAATGGTCCTAAATTCAATTTTAATCTACAAATACATTGATTTTTACATAAACAATACCCCGAAGGAATAAAATCCTAACATACATCTAACCTGCATCCACAAAGGGTTAGCATAATTATACAGCACACCACAAGTAGGGTTAGTAATACCATACAAGACTCAATTAATCATGCAATAAGTTAGATTGTGATGGTTGTTAGAAGCACTGAGCTTGACTTATTTTTAAAAGTGGAAATTCGAGTTTCAAAGCGATTTTTCTTGTAAAAATGATTTATTTTAGATCCGATCTTGGTCATTTTAATTATTTTGCTAATTACAAGGCATAAAGTGTGGTTGGTTATCGAGGAATATTTATTCTTATCATTTGGGATACCTAAAACAGAGCAACAATAAAAATCTAGGTGAAAAACTATAGTAAAAGTGTTTAGGTAAAAAAAAGCCTGGCACCCCTACAGTTTGGTCAATGGCAGCCTGACTGGCCACCACCTAGACTGGCACTGTTATGGATTCCTGGGGGCGATCCAGCTGCCAATAGGGGCATTGACTAAACTAGGGAGGCATCAAGAATCCTTCGATTTTTATCACAATTTTCCGTTTCTAATGCACAAGATGGGTGATAATAGACATAAAACTATTTGGTGCGGTGCCTCCTAAATTAAATCGCAAGTGAGTAGTTTCCCAGGGTCACTATAGTTAACTACAGGGGCGCCAGTCCAACTAGAGAAATGCTAGTTCAGTTGGAGAGGTGTTAGTCCAACTTGAGGGGAACTGGTTATTAAGCCATTTTTCACCCCCAAAACACTCAAACACTCAAAATAAACATACAATCAAGCAAATAAGTCTCCAAAAACTCAGAAGCTTACCACTTTGACATGTTCCCAATGATTTTCGAGCCAGAAACGCCAAGAAAAGATTCCCTGCAAGCCTTTTTTCATTGCTTAGTTGATTTTTATTGCAAAACTCCAAGCAAAATGAAGAAAAAATGCTAGAGATGGGGTTTTTTTATGATTTTGTTCCTAAACATGGTATTAAAGAGATCTACCCAAAGTATTACGGGCTTAAACCAAGAGTAGTTTAAGAAATTGAAGAAAAAATCACTTGAAGGAAGATGTTCTCCATATTTTCTAAAACTTGCTCACTAAGTATTAATTTTCTCTCTTTAACCGCATAAAACAAAAAACGTGGTTTAAAATTAGTGTCCTCCCTCTCTCCTCAAAGTTTGAAACTATTTATACTTCTTTAAGTTGGTTAAAAAGTGAGGGTAAACGGGGGGGACATTTAAAAATGGTAAAAAGGGGAAATCCGGGTTATTAGTCGGTGCCCCTCCAAACTAAACCAGCACCGGTCACACCATTGGACCTCAACTAGCATAGTTTGACTAGTGGGGGTTCATCTGGACAGGCTAGAGGGGTACCAAGACTTGGGTGACCCCCGAGGTCTTAGTTTCCTCGAACAACATCAATTTTTTTTACTTTTTAATTATTTTTAAATTTTTCTAACATATAAAATTTAATCTTTTTTATTATTTTTATTTATTTATTATTTATTTTAAATGAATAAAATAAGGCTTTTAAGTATAAAAACACTTGTTTTACTCCTAACAAAGGAAAAGATAAACTAAACATGTGAAATAAAATTATCTAATGATTAAATTAATTATTTTAACATGTGATAAATTTTTGATAGGCTAGGAGATCTTCTTTTGACACCTTAGCCCTGATTATGGGTCCACAAAAGCCTAGAGAGCAAGTATTAAACAATTTTCCTTCATCATCATTTCGCAAAAGGGACCGAGAATCCCGTGCTCATAGGTTGCCCCTTGTGTGCTCACTACTGAGATAAGTTAGAATGGCTACACAAAAAGAGCAAGGGATAGAAATCATACCTGAGCCGCATGATTTTATCTAAGTTGACCTAGAAGGGGGAAAGTACACCACTCAAAACATTGACAAGGTTGACTTCCAGGGTTAAAGCACCTAGTTATCTTCCTAAGGAAATAAATGTGTTGTCTTCATTGATCGAAAGGTGAGAAAGTTCACTAGACGGAACTTTGACGAAGAAATAACTGGGTTGACTTTGAAATTAATTGTCGAAGTTATCTTCAGAACATGGAAGGCTCTCGTGCTCTTTGGAAATCTCCGACATGGATGTTTTTTGATCTTTTGGAATCACCTGGTAATTACTCGGTCCTAAAGTTGACCTCAAAACATGGAGTATTCATTATGCTCTTTGGACATCCCCAACATAGATGTTTTCCTGTGTTACGGGATCACTTGGGAATAATGAGTACTAAAGCTGACCTCAGAACATGGAAGACAATCGTGCTCCTTAAAAACCCTAATATGAATGTTTTTCGATCTTACGATATCACCTAGAAATAATGAATGCTAAAGTAAACCTCAAAACATGGAATAGTCATCATGCCCTTTGGACATCTCTAACATGGATGTATTCCGATCTTACGGAATCACTTGGAAATAGACTACTGTTTAAATTGACCTTGGAACATTAAAGACCGTAGTGATCCTTAGACATCCCCAACATGGATCTTTTTTAATCTTACGGAATCAGCTAGAAATAATGAGTGTTGAAGTTGACCTCAAATAATGGAATATTCATCATGCTCTTTAGAAATCCCCTACATGGATCTTTTTCGATCTTACAGAATCACTTGGAAATAATGGTTGGTTTGGGAACCTAAAAAATGCAATAGAGTTGTTTTTTGAGTTAGTAGTCTTAATAAGCGCATTTTAACTCCCTGATTGACATTTTAGAAATAAAATATTTTTCCCCTTCAATCAAGAGTTAAAAGAAGGAGAAAATTAATAAATAATTGAGTGGAAGAAATTTTGTCCAATCCAAAAATACTACGAAGATGCCTTCGAAAAGGTTGAATATACCCCTTGCATGAATTAGCTTTGACTGCTGAGGAAATATGATTCCCATGGGATTGTAATTTTCAAGAGAATTTCGGGAAGTATATATTGAGTGGTTGAATGGATATGTGGTAATCGGTAGAGGAAATGGGGATAAAAGTGTTTTGATTTTCAAAATATGGTTTGGAAAATCGAATTTTGTTTTGATCTCCAATAAGTGGTTTGGAAGATCGATGCAATTTTAATTTCCAAAATGTGGTTTGGAAAATTGATTTGATTTGATCCCCAAAATGTGGCTGGGAAAAATCTACATGTATGGAAAAAACAATTTTGAAGCTAGTAATGTGTAAAGGCATCTTTTAACTCCTTGATTGACTTTATAGAAATAAAATATTTTTCCCCTTCAATCAAGATTAAAACATGAAAAAAATTAATTAAGTAAGAGAATTCGGCCTTGTCCAAAATAATTGTCGAGGTAGAACTATACCTTGCATGAATTGTTGATTTCTAAAATGTGACGTGGAAAGATAATGACGTGACAAGGATTAAGTCCTGGTAAGACACTACACGACTAGTATCAAGATGCTGTAAGACAGTGGTGTAGCAAGGTGAAGTCACGATAAGATAATAGCATGATAAGGATGGAGTTGTGGCAAGATAGTGGTAAGACGAGGATTAAGACACGGTAAGACAATTATGTGGCAAGGTGAACTCATAGTAAGATAGTGGTATGACAAGAATAGATTCGTGAAAAGATAGTGGCACGATAAGGATCAAGATGCGGTAAAATAGTGACATGGTAAGGTGAGGTCATAGTAAGATAGTGGCATGACAAGGATGGAGTTGTTGCAAGATAGTGACATAATGAGGATCAAGATGCACAAGATAGTGGCACAAGAAGGTGATGTCATGGCAAGACAATGATGTGATGAGGTTTGAGATAAGATCCTACTATAAATTATTCACTCATATCTACATGTGAATACTCGCATGTATGTTAGGTACTTGGTTAGTTAATTTTTTATTTGTATGTTTGTATGAATGTATGACTATGCATGAGGGATGTGATATTTCTTTGGTTCCTTTGGCTGAGTTAGTTAATTCTCATGTGGTGATTAGGTAGTCTTGAGTGGTTGATGTGCAATTCATTTGGACTAGTTGACATGAATGAAATTAGATCCGAGTCGAAGTCTGATTTGTGGTTGGACCGAAGCCTAATTTGAAGCTTTAATCTAGCTTTGAGTGAATAGGATGAGTTTTAACTTTTGACACTTAGATCCCTCTTGTTTCTCGATTTTATCCATTATTTATCAAGCCTCAAATCTTGCGAGTTGTTTCCCATTATAAAGATCCTTATTGTGAAGGAAGTTTGATAATATTCGCTTTTTGTTCCTGGGATAGATAAATGATGTCCTCTGCCATTTGGAAAAGATGTGACAAATTGAATATTCTTTTGTTCAAAGTTTTGCATGGACTACCCTCACTAGGTTTTAATCTATCAAACCTTATCTTAATTTTTACCCAGACCACCCTTTCGGGTTTTCAATCCAGCAGACTCAGTTTTGCTTAGACTATTCTTTTCAGATTTTCGACCTTCTTATTTTTCTTTATTTTTCTTTCTCTTTTTTATTTATGCAAATGTCTTGCATTTCTTGCATTGTTTCTCACCACCACACATGTATCTTGTTATAAATATGCACGTAACAATTTAATAATAATGACATTTCTATGAATGAAAATAACCAAGGTATAAAAATATGTGATTTAACCACTGTTGCCAACCCACCCTTTCAAAATTTTCAAGTTAACAGCTAACTCTTTTCTTTCATTGCCTTAATTTTTTTCCTAAAGCGTCTTTTTTGGGTTTTCACTTTGATGGACTAATCAGTAAAAGAATACCATAATTTTTATTCAATTGTATGAAGAAAGACAGTTGACGGGCTTGCTAAATATTTCTTTTTTATTTTAGTGCTGGTTTTCAAAATATAACTCTTTTTCCTAAGCGTGATAAGCGTAAGCCGAATCTGGTTGATCCGGTCAATTAAGTCATTGTTATACATGTCCATAACATTGACTACTCTGTTTTCGAGAACCTTCTTGATCATGAACATGCCTTACCAACTGGGTTTAAACTTCCCCTTAGAGAACCAAGTCCCTTGCTTTCAAAGGTTGCTTATGATGTTTGACCTTGTTATTGTAAGCTCTCATCATACACTGCTGATACATATGAAGGTGATCTAGGGTTTGAAACGATGATCATCGATCATGTTTAACTGCTCAAGTCTAGTTTTTTCCCAATCTGACTCTTTCAATCCGGCTTATATAATTACCCTTAGAGATATGACTTCAGTTTACACCGGGAGGACGACTTCCATCCCGTACACTAAGGAGAAGGGCGTCTAGTCTATTGGAGTGTGCACACTAATTATGTACCCCCAAAGCACCAACAAAAGCTTATCTTCCCAATCGAGGTAAGTAGTCACCATCTTGGACAAATTCATTATTGATTAATTCACTACTTCTAATGCCCTGTTTGCTTGATGCTTGATACCATATTTCTTGATTAGATTTGGCATTGCCCCTTGGAACTGAAGCCAATTATCATATATAATGTGATGAGGCATGTCATCGCACATGAAAATGTGCTTCTCAATGAACTTGGCCATTTTCTTGGTGGTTATGTTGGTGAAAGATTGACTCTACCCACTTGGGGAAGTAGTCAACCACCACAACAATGTATTGATGTCCATTAGTCAAAGAGGGTCAGATCTCACCAATAACATCAATCCTCCATGCCGAGAATGGCTAAGGAGTTAAAAGATTGTGAAGATCTGACGGAGATAAATGATTAATGTCCCTATATATCTAGCATTCATGACATTTATTTGTTTTGGAGATGAAATCGGCTATCATTGTAGTCTAAAAATAACCTTGTCACTGAATTTTATATGCTAAGGTGAGGCCATTCATGTGAGGGCCACAGTCTTCTCCATGGACATGATTCATGAGCAGAATATCTTTTTTTTCAGAAACACACCAAAGAAGCAAGCTGTCGCTATTGCGCTTGAAGAGATCATCACCAATAATTCTAAATAATGGTGCCATCCAAAGAATAGAAAACCACTCTGAGTTTGTTTCCCCTAGAAGGAATTCCCCATATTAGACCTAGTGGTCTTCGTAATATAATATAGAAAATCAAATTATATCCCGATACCAACAATCCTCATTTGTGCTAAAAGCTACCGAGATAGCATGGCAATAGAATGATTCCTTGGATGATTGAAGGACCATGAGCCTAATAGGTTGGGATTGGGGGCCTTCCCACAGAGGCTAAGGTAGACAAAGAATCTACCATCTAATTCTCATCATGAGCGATATGCCGAAACAAACATGTCCTGAATCTCAAGGCCAATTCCCATACTACATCAAGATACAATCAAAGTGACTCCTCTTTGATTTCCCAATCACCGACAACTTCTTGAATAAATAGGGCACAATCACCAATGATAGTGAATTTCGATGCCCTGACATTTCTCAAAGCTTGCATACCAAAGAGGCATGCCTTCAAGATGCTTAGAAAGCAAGATAACCTCTTTCTATGGCATCACTAGGATAACCTAGATACCTGAACCTCGACGATTCATAGCCCCATCAAACAAAATTATCAACTCTTCACTCACTGATTCGACTACTACTAGTTGTTAACTAGGAAATCCAAGTTCTCCACATAATTAGAGTAGAGGGCTTGATTGGTGAGGAATTCGATAACTGATAAGCCGTTAATCACCTTCGTTGTGACATATTTAATATCAAATTTAGAGAAACCAACGAGAGAGCTTACCGGCTAATGTCGGGGATTGGCATAGGTATTTCAAAGAATCAATCTTAGCCACCGCCTAAATTTTGTATGACTGGAAGTAGTGCTTGAGCTTCTTAGTGAGCCAAACCATAATCGCACATGTCTTCTCAACCACCTTATATTAGCTTTCATACTCAAAGAGCTTCTTACTCAGGTAATATATTCCTGGTTAATTAAGACTATTATTTAACATGTAATGATTGATATAACCTAAGTTAAAATGTTCCATAAATGCTTATAGGTTTATAAAACTTAATAAAATAAACCTAGCAATCTAAGTCAAGAGCATTACCAATTGATGTGTAACTTCCCTTTGGTGCGGCGCTACCTTGTAACAAATGGAGAGCACTCCGTTATCATTAGCCTCTAAATTAGGATAGTTTCACTAACCAAAACACCCCATTTTAGGAAGAACTCGTTGGTAGACAGCAGTTGCTAAACCACTCGAAGACCAACCCAGAAATATATCTTAGAAGGCTCTCTTCAAAATATGAATGAGCCTTCAAAAGAATTGTTGTGACGAAAGAGAAACTCGTGGAGAAAAGATGTCAAAAATCAGAAAGAAGGCTGAGTTAAAGTGAATTGAAAAGGAAGGGGTGGATAATTATTTATAGTGGGAGGGGAGAAAAAAGCTCCCCTTAAAAACCAATGTGGGATGGGAATCATCCCACACCGGACGGGTCAACCCGCTCATACAACACATTTTTGCGGGTTGTGAGGCTACCGCAAGGCAAGCCCTAATGGGCTTGCCTTGTCCCATAAGCCTGGCTTGCAGGCTACAGCGCTTGCGGGCCTACTCCCCACAAGAATGAGCTAACCCATGAGCTAGCACATGCTAGTGGCCCGTGAGAAAAAATGCTCACGGGGCAGACTCAGATGCCCCAACCCATGAACATTCCATGTTCACGGGGCCCACTCGCCACAGGAAAAATTTCCCTTGCTTGCCCTTGAGCAATTTTTCCAAACCCCTTTCATTAAACTTTTAATGAATATTTTGTCAAATCAATTTAAATTCATCCAATGATATTTACATTCTTAATATTCTTGGCATAGACCTAGTTTATAAGTTCTTTACTTAGTCCGGTGAGGACCCAAAGTGTGTGACATCATAGGATCCCGAAGTATAGAGCCACTAGAGGTTAACCTAAACTTGGCTATCCATTCGAGAACCTTTAGCCTCAATGTTCCAGATCGATATGGAACCCTGATAGCTCTAGACGATCAAATGGGCTTTCTAGCAAAGGCATATGATCCCCAATACTTGGAATATCACATGCTTGTGACTTGATCCATTTCTGCAATAGTAACTAATACAATACACTCCTTCCATTAGGTTAAGTACTATCCAGTTCATTGAGCTCGGATTAAGTGTTAGCTCATGTAATAGACGTAGCTATCCTAAAATTAGACCTGTTCATGAAGAACACCACTCGCCATAATGTATCAAGATTGACCTGAAACCGTTTTATCAATCTTATACTGTGATTAGAGGTTTATGAGTGTGTCTCTTCAGCAAGAGGCATTAAGGTACATCTCCCATTATATCACTATATCAAGAGTAATGGATCACATCTTGACTACTTGGCTTACCAACATGTGATCATAACTATACCCTTAATCACTTGTATCATTCTGATCACCAAGGTATTAATAAGTATGACCCAAAGTATAGCTACTCCTACATAAGGTAACCAATATCTCATGTCTGAGGATACTTGTACTGCTACTACAATAATGTTAGACATGATGTATGCCTTAGAGGCAATTAAGGCGATATATCTTTATTAGCTATAATGTACAAATAGTTTTGAATTATTATTAATCATAATTAAGGCATCTTTGTTACTTATCAATACTTTTAATTTATTTATGTATCTCACTGGTATCATATATGTATAGTATTAAATATGTATATACGCATTGATGAGACAAAGTCCATGACTACTTCATAGCATAAAAGTGTGAGAACATGGTGGGAGTTATGTGGTGTGAGAACTACACATACGTGTTACTATGAATAGTCTAAATATCCATAGTCATAGTTTCATTGAGACTAGACATCAATGGAGTGGATAGACTAGCATGTGTAGGATTACTCCTTGGATTAGATCCAAGCAGCCAAGCTCACTAGCTAAAGGTGGTACATTGAGTTAACACATTAATGTATTCGGGTGATACATTGGAGATCGCTATATATATGAGACAGACATTGAGAAATAACTATATCCATGTGTTGGTGTCATGTCTTATTGCAGTAGCAATACAAGTAACCTCATACTTGAGATACTAGTTACCTTGGTTAGGAATTTGCTATACTTTTGGTCATATGTATTTGTTCCTTGGCGATCAAGATAACATGGGTGATTATAGGTATAATGATGATCACATGTTGGTAAGCCGAGTAGTAAAGATGGGATACATCGCTCCTGATATAGTGATATAATGGGAGATGTACCTTAGGGCCCCTTATTAAAGTGATACATTCATAAGCCTCTGATCAGAGTATAAGATTGATAGAATGGGTTTCTAGTATATCTTGATACATAATGGCTGAGTGGTGTTCTTCGTGAACAAGTCTAGTTCCAAGAAAGCTACAGCTATTACATGAACCTACATACTTAACCTGATGGAAGGAGTGTATTGTATTGGTTACTGTTGCAAAATCAAATGAAGTCACAAGCACGTGACGTTCGAAGTATTGGGGGATCATACACCTTTGCTAGAAAGTCCATTTGATAGCTATCAGGTTCCATATCAGTCTAGAACACTAAGCCTAAAGGTTACTAGATGGGAAACCAAGTTTAGGTTAACCTCTAGTGGCTCAATACTTTGGGATCTTATGAGGTCACACACTTTGGGTCTATATCAGACTAAGTAAAGAACCTATATACTAGGTCTATACCGAGAATATCTGGTTTTCGAATTCGTTAGAAGAATTATTAATTGGTTGGACCAAATTAATAATTAAAGGGAATAGAGAGAAAACAAGGAAAATTTGAATATAGCGTAGCAAGGGATTTTTCCCATTACGAGTGGCCCCTAAACGGACACATGATTGTTCGGAGTGTGGCCTACACGGCTACCCCATGAGCTAAAAAGCTAGCGGGCTGTAAGCCTGCAAGCATGGGCTTGCGGCAGGCCCAAGCCCAAGCCCATGCTTACGGTAGCAAGGCTAGCTCGGAAGGGCTTGCCTTGCGGTTGGACTCGCGGGTTAGCCCGCGGGTCCTAGTGACTCGCGCCGCTAACCTGCTAAGTGGGATGGAATTATCCCATCCCACTTTGTATTTGAGGGGGGAGTTAAACACTCCCCCTTTTCCCTATATATAGGCCCCCTCTCTCTAATTATTCTATACACTGCAACTCAACTTTTCTCTCTGAGTTTGACATCTCTCTCTTCGTTCATTGTATGAGATCCTTCGCGAGTTTCTCCAAACAAACGAAGAATTATTTTGAAGGCTCTTTCTAGCACCTGCTATTTACTAACAGGTTCTTCCTTAATGAGGTTTTAGTCGGTGAAGATTCGTGTAGACCAATCATAGAGGCTATCCTAGTTTAGAAGCTCGTGTTAACGAAGTTTTGTCAAATTGCTCTGAGGGAACATCGCTACCAAAGAAAGAGAAAGCACGCATCAAGTGGCAATGTTCTAAACTTAGATGCCAGGTTTCTTTTATAAGCTTTATAAACCTAAAAGCATCTATGGAACATTTTAACCTAGATTATATTAATCATGGCATGCTTAGGAGATACTTAGGTCAATTTTAAGTTTTGAAATTTCACCTTGAAACGTTTGCATGTTCAATTACTATCTTGATTAAGCAGCAATGATATCAGAGCCTGCCTTATGTTATGCATGATTGATTATAATACGTTAAAATGATATTTTCTATGAATTGATTAAAGTATGGTATGCATGACTTAGGTTTCAATTCCTGTTATAGAAAATGATTTGATAACTAGATTAATGTTTTGCTCAAACTTAGTCTAGGTGATTATCATATAAATTAACAATGTTTTACCACACGTGTAAATGCTTTGATTGAGGGTCATCTTGTACTTCACTCAATTAAAAATTGAAATCTTTAAATCATAATTGTCCATGGTACAATGAATCAAAGTGCCCATGGTTATTTGGGCAAGGATTGGACTTGGCTTCTCATTCACTTTAAGGGAGACCTCTCCTACTTGGAAATCTCCATCGATATTAGATTCAAAAGTACCCTAGGGACTTTTATGACATAGTTGATTTCTATTATGGGAATTGGATTAAGCATATGGTTTTACAAACGTGGTTTAAGTTGTTAAATTAAAACATATAGACATAGGTGCAATGACTTAAACATGGACCTTGTTTGTTTTGCATGCTATGTAGAGTCTTGGCATAATGGAATGATTATGGTATACCAGTCTCGAGCATGTTCCCTTAGATTTGATAATTCTAAATAGCCCGGAATTATTATTTTCATAATCATATCCATCGTATAAGACATAGACTAGGGAGAGACCAGCAGCACCAATAAAATCCCCACAACAATATTAAGGCAGTATATAGTCTTCCTATCATATGTCGTGATATGAACCTTATTAATGGATGTAAGCACATTTACAACATGCCTTCCCTTAACATGTGTTTGGTCATATGACTAGATAGGGTTAAAGTCTTAACCAAAATGGGTTAGTTGTCCATATTATTAGAGCTAATTCTAGATTGAAGACATATTTGAGGATTCGTACAATTGGGTACCCACATCTCAAGAAACTCAAATGGATTAGCAATTGCATGAGATGCAAATGGACGGGTTCCAACCATAGTTATCTTGTTATGGCTTGACCTGTTATAGTAAGGGTCATGATGAGTGGCTATAGATGCTACCTGCTAAGGAAAATTGGTTGAACAAAATTTCTCGAATTTAAATAGAAGGGGCTATTTGAATGTCGAGAAAATAGTCGAAATTATGTGTTTAATTAAAGACCTTATGTTAAATGCATGTACATATACTAATGTTTAAACAAATTCTATCTCATATCTAGGTTGAACAATGAATCCAAACATAGCTCTCCATCTGATACTTGATAATAAATTGATAGGGAAAATTTTGACGACTAGTTCAAAGCTCTTAGAAAGGAGCTTGAGAAAAGTAACATGGATTATGTACTAGATAATCCAAAACTTGTCAATCCTAATGCTGAGGCTTCTATCCAAGAGAAAGAAGCATATTAAGCATAAGAAGGATGCTTTCGTGGTGTCACTAGTGATGCTCGAAACCTTGATTTTAAAGCTTAAGAAATAGCATGAAGGTATGGACCTAAAATCCATGCTGATTCATCTCAAAGGACTTCATGAGGGCTTGAAAGTTGAATGGAATGAAATATTGAGATTTCTCTATACCTCTAGGAGAGAAGATGGGATCCTGGTGACTGAGTGATGCATAGAATACTTACATTATTCAAGGAGATTGGCTCAGATAGGAATCTACACAAATTCTAACCATGACATACAACTTATGATAATAAATCTGCCTGATAAATATTCACCCTTTATGAAAGATTATCTTATGTCAAGGAAGACCAGCAAGACATATGAGTTTATTGGGAAACTTAGAAGTTTTGAAGAAGGTCTAAGGGCTAGAGGAACAGGTACCTTGGCAAGTAGAACTTGCATCAAAGGTAATGGTTTAAAGCTCATCAACAAGAAGGTAAGAAATGTGGTTATTGAAAAGGAGAAGAACAAAGGAATATGATTTATGTGCGGAGGCCCCAACATTGGAAACTTGTTTACATAGCTCAAAGTTTTGAACAAGTGAAGAAGAAACCAAGTGAGGCATCTACTTCAGGTATGTTCATGATAGAGAGTTTCTCTACAGTTCCCTATAAGTTTACTTGGGTATTGGTACTCATATCTCTACTTCTGTGCAGGGTTTGCGGAATAGTAGGAGGCTTGTAAAGAGGGAATGGACCTAAGAGTTGGAAATGGAGCATGGGTTGCTACAACAGCTGTAGGGACATATAGCCTTCGTTTGCCTAGTGGCCTAGTTTTAGTTTTGAACAATTGCTATTTTATTCCTGCTATCACTAAGAATATTATTTCTATTGCACTTTTAGCAACAAAGGGATTTAAAATTTTATTTTCTAATAATAAATGTTAAATAAAACGTGATAATGTTCTTTATGCTTGCAGAATAACTATGGATGGCATTTATGTTAAGATACTAAAATTGAAATTCTAAATATGAACATTGTTAAGAAATTGTGATTAGATAATGACAAATCCTCATACTTATGGCACTGTCATCTAGGCCATATAAATGAGACTTGCTTAACTAAGTTACACAATATGAAGACTTAGGCCTAATGGAATGGAAATCCTGTGGTGCATGCAAACCTTGTTTAAAAGGGAAGATGACTAAGAAAACTTTCAAAGGAAAGGGATAACATACCACTAGTACTTTGGAAATAATACATTCAGATGTATGTGGTCCAAAGAGTGTTAAGACACATGAGAGTTTCGTCTACTTCACAACCTTTATCGATGATTACTCGTAATATGGTTATCTGTACCTTATGAGGCACAAGTTTGAAAGTTTTGAGAAATTCAAAGAGTTCAGAACCGAAGTAGAGAAATAGCTTGGGAAAAGTCTCAATACCCAACACAATGGAGTGTCAGAAAGGTGGATGATATGGAGTATCAAGACCCAACACAATGGACTCATAAGGAAACCATAGAGAAACTCTCTATCATAAACATACCTGATGTAGATGCCTCACTTGGCTTCTTCTTCACTTGTTCAAAAATCTGAACCTTACAATCCTTCTTCCAATGGCCAGGCTTGCCACATCGTAAGTAGACATTTGCAGTTTCTTTCTTACTTTTCTTCTTCTTACTGATTTTCTTATTGGCACTCAGACTCTTTCCAAAATCGAACCCACCCTTGGAAGGTTTGGTTTCCTCAACCAGAAGTAAAGCCTTTAAATCCTTTCAAATCTTAGGTTCTACTATTTTCAACATGTTGACCAACTCGGGCAGTGTGGCATCAATCTTATTCATATAATAATTAGTCACAAATTGTGAGTAAATATCATTCAATTAAGCAAGAATTAGATCCACACATAATTTATGACCTAGTCGAGTCAGCTTCTCTATATAACCGAATAGTTTAAGAGCATGTTGTGGTGCTGAAGTTCCAGCCAACATCTTCGTTCCGAATAGGAGTTTTGATGTATCAAATCTCTTATACCTGGCTTACTCTGAGAAGAGCTTCTGAAGATGGAGAATCATGGTATCTAAGTCCATGCTCTCATGTTGTTTCTAAAGCTCAAAATTCATGGTTGCCAACATTATGCATGTTGTTGTATCACGATCCTTTCTGTTCTTCTCCCATGCCTCATGTTCATTGGCATCAGCATCAGGTTCGTTAGGGAGGGGCTCATCCAAAACGTAAGCTATCCTTTCGGATCTAAGGGTTATCCTCACCACCCTAAAGCAATCAGTAAAATTTGAACCATTTAGTTTATTGTTAAGAATTGAGTGAAGGTTTATGTTTGGATTCATTGTTCAACCTAGATATAAGATAGAAATTGTTCCAACATTAGTATATGTACATGCATTTAATATAAAGGTCTTTAATTAAATACATAATTCATACTATTTTATCAACATTCAAATAGCTTCTTCTATTGAATTCGGGAAATTAGGTATAACAAATTTTCCTTAGTAGGTAGCATCCATAGCCATTCATCATGAGCCCTCTATAGTAGATCAAACTATAACAATACAACCATCGTTGGAATCCATCCATTTGCATTCCATGCAATTGCTAGTCCATTTGAGTTCTCTTTCTTGAGATGTGCGTACCTAATTGTATGACTTCTCAAATATGTCCCCAATCTGGCAATAGCTCCACTGACATGGATAACTAACCCATTTTGGTTAAGGCATTAACCCCATCTAGTCATGACCAAACACATGTTAAGGGAAAGCATGTTGTACATGTCCTTACATCCGTTAATAAGGTTCGTATCACGACTTATGATAGAAAGACTTCTTACCGCCTTAATATTGTTGTATGAATTTTATTAGGGTAGCTAGTCTCACTCTAGTCTAAGTCTTATAGGAGGGATATGATTATGATAATAATAATTCTGGGCTATTTGTAATTATTAATCTAAGGGAACATGCTCAAGACTACTACATCATAATCATTCCATTATGCCATGACACCAAATAGCATGTAAAATAAACAAGGTCCATGTTTAAATTCTTATACCTATGTTTATATGTTTTAATTTAACAACTTAAATCACAGTTGTAAAACCATATGCGGAATCCAATTCTCATACTAGAAATCAAATAAGTCATAAAAATCCCTTAGGTACGCTTGAACCTAATACCGATGGAGATTTCCAAGTAGGACAGTCCCCCTTAAAGTGAATGAGCAGCCAAGTCTAATCATTTCCAAAATAACCAGGGGTACTTTGGTTCATTGTACCATAGACAATTATGATTTAAAGATTTCGTTCTTTTAATCAAGTGAATTACTGGGCTACCATCAATTTTAATCATTTACAAGTGAGGTAGAACATTGTTAATTTATATGATAATCACATAGACTATGTTTGAGTAAAACCTTAATCTAGTTATCACAATATTTTCTATAATCGGAATGTAAAATAAGTCATGCATAGCATACTTTAATCAATTCATAGAAAATATCAATTCAACATATTATCATCAATCATGCATAGCAAAAGGCAAGCTCTGATGCCACTACTGGTTAATTAAGATAGTAATTGAACATGAAAACTTGTAAGGTGGAATTTCAAAACTTAAAATTAACCCTAAATGATCTCCTAAGCATGTTATGATTGATATAACCTAAGTTGAAACGTTCCATAAATGTTAATAGGTTTACAAACATAATAATAGAAACCTCGCATCTAAGTTAAGATCTTTACTCGTTGATGTGTGCCTTCTCTTTGGTGAGGCACTCCCTTAGAACAAATGAACAACACTCCATTAGCACTAATCTCTAAATTATGATAACCTCTATGATTGATCCACACGGATCTTCACTAACTAAAACCTCCCGTTCGAGGAAGAACTCGTTGGTAGACAGCAACTGCTAGACCACTCGAAAACCAACCCGAAAATATAACTTAGAATGCTCTCTTCAAAATATAAATGAGCCTTCAAAAGAATTCTTGCAATGAAGGAGAAACTCATGGAGGATCTCGCAAAAAGCTCGCGAAGAAAAGATTTCGAAACTCAAAAGGAAGGTAGAGCTGAAGTGAAGTAAAAAGAGGGGGTGGACCACTATTTATAGTGGGACAAGAGCAAAAAGCTCCTCCTAAAAACCAATGTGGCATGTGAATATTCCCATCCCACATGCGGGCTATGCGGCAACCACAAGGTAAACCCTAATGGACTTGCGGGCTGTCCCGCAAGCCTGACTTGCGGGCCGCAGCATTAGGCCTGTGCAGTAGCCCCACACCAGCGCTTGTGGGCCTGCTACCCGCTAGCATGCACTAGCCCATGAGCTAGCAGACGGTAGTGGTTCATGAGTAAAAATGTTTGCAAGGAAGCCTCGCAGGCTCCAACCTGTGCAGGGCCCACTAGCAATGGGAAAAATTTCCCTTGCTCGCCCCTGTGTAATTTTTCCAAAACCTGTTTCCTTAAACTTTTAATTATTATTTGGTCCAACCAATTAATAATTCATCCAACAATTTTGACATTCTTTACATTCTCGATATAGACTCGGTCTATAAATACTTTACTTAGTCTGGTGAGGACCCAAAGTGTGTGACCTCGTAGGATCCTGAAGTATAGAGACGTTAGAGGTTAACCTAAACTTGGCTTCCCATCCGGGAACCATTAGGCTTAGTGTTCCAAATTGATATGGAATCCAATAATTGTAGATGATCAAATGGGCTTTCTAGCAAAGGCGTTTGTTCCCCGATACTCAAAACATAACGTGCTTGTGACATAATTTGGTTCTGCAATAGTAACCAATACAATGCACTCCTTCCATCAGGTTAAGTACCATCTAGTTTATTGAACTCAGATTAAGTGTTAACTCATCTAATACTCGTAGCTACCCTTGAATTAGACTTATTCAAGAAGAACACCACTCGCCATAATGTATCAAGATTGATTAGAAACCTATTCTACCAATCTTATACTCTAATCAAAGGTTTATGAGTGTGTCTCTTCAACAAGAGGTCTTAAGGTACAACTCTCATTACATCATTATATTAGGAGTGATGGATCCCATCTTGACTACTCGTCTTACCAACGAGTTATCATCACTATACCTGTAATCACCCCTATCATTGTGAACACCAGGGTATGAATAAGTATGACCCAAAGTATAGCAACTCCTACACAAGGTAACCAGTATCTTAAGTCTAAGGATACTTGTATTGCTACTACAATAAGACGTGACACAAACACATGGATATAGTTATTTCCTAGTGTTTTTCATATAGTTGTCTCCAATGTATTACCCGAATACATTCATGTGTTAACTGAAGGTACCAACTTCAACTCGTGAGATCAACTGCTTAGATCTAATCTAATGAGTAAGCTTACACATGCTATTCTATCCGCTTCATTGATGTCTAATCTCAATGAAACTACGACTAGGGATATTGAGACTATTCAAGTAACACATGTGTGTAGTTCTCACACCACATAGATCTAACTATGTCCTCCCACATACACTCTATGAATTAGTAATCGACTTTGTCTTATCAATGTGCATATATAACACATATATATAATACCTGTGAGATACATAATTTAAACAAACATTGACAAATAACAAAGATGCCTTTATTAATTTTTACAATAATCTGAAAACTGTTTGAGCATTATAGCTAATAAAGATATATCTCCCCAATTGCCTCTAGGGCATGCATCATGTCTAACATATATAGCATGCTCATGCTTATCACCTTGCTCTAGGATAAGAAATGACCCTACTGAACACTCTTTGATAGCTAGATACAAAATGAGGGGCTTGCCAGGAGTTAGAGGCTTAAAAACTGGAGGTTTGATCAAATACGTCTTGATTCTATCGAAGGCTAACTTACACTATTCATTCTAGATTATCAGATACTCCTTTATCAATAGTTTGGATATCGATTCGCAAAAGGTAGTTCATCAGGCTATGAAGTGATTGACGCATTAAAGAAACCCTAGAAATGATCGGACTTCTTTCTTTATCCTAGGAGTTGGCATATCGTGGATAGCCTTTATTGTATCTGGATCCATCTCGATTCCCCTTTGACTCATAATGTGCTCTAGTAGTTTGCCAGATGTCACGCCAAAGATTCATTTCTTTAGATTAAGGCATAGATTATGCTTCTCTATCCTTGTGAGGAAACGGTCTAGCAACTCAGGATGCTCTTCTCTGGTCACAAATTTAACAAGCATGTCATCCACATAGACTTCAACCTCCTTATAAATCATGTCATATAGAAAAGCTGTCAAAGCCTGCTGGTAATTTATGCCAGCATTTTTCAAACCAAATGGCATAACTTTATATTAGTACACACAGCATTCAATTATGAAAGCCGTTTTAACCTTGTTAACAATATCTGTGAGAATCTGGCAGTAATCTGAGAAGCCATCCATGAAAGAGTACATTAATTGCGGCCCTTGCTATATTGTCTACTATTACATTGATATAGGGCAACGAGAAATCATCTATCAGCAATGCTTTATTCATATCCCTAAATTCTATGCACACTCTCACTTTTCCATCCTTCTTAGCCACATGGATGATGTTTGCAAGCTATATCGGGTTCTCAACAACCTCAATGAACTTGGCCTCTAGCTGCTTTGCTTCCTCTACCTTAACTTTATCGGCTTATTCTAGATATAGTTGACGCAATTTCCATTTTACTAGCCTAATATTTGGATCGGTTAGGTAGCGATGTTCTGCAATCTCTTTGTCAATGACAGGCATGTCTTCATACGACTAGGAAAAAGCACTCACATGATGTCTAAGCATATTTTCAATCTCTATTTCTCTCACTAGGGTTTAAATCATTAGATATAATTACCAATTTAGACGATTCATTTGTACCCAAGTTATTTTCATGGAAAGACACATCATGTACACTAAAAATGTTATGTGTTGACTCATATGAATGCATGGTGCCGTTAGGCGAAACATCAAACAAGTAAGAAAAATCTGGATATTTCATTACAATGAAGTTCTTACATATAGAGTTTACAAAATCAAAAATAATTACATCATTATAATTTCTTCTTCTCCACAGATGGAGGGTCTTCCTTGGTAATGGTAACAGTATTACTAAAAGGAGTGGTAGAGGCATGGATGATAGAAGTAGGAGTAGTGACCTGTTTGAGGGATCAACACGAAGAGGATCAACTATAGGCGTAGTAAGGATCAAGATGCCATCAATAGGGGTAGTGAGCATGACAAAAGCATGCCTATAACCATGGCAATAGAGGTGTGGATGATCGGAGTAGGATTAATAGTGAAGATAGTGGTGGTATCAATATCACTTGAGGTGGACCCTTTGAACCCTATCCAATACTGGCCCTTATGATTTAGAAGTTTTGATTACCCTTCGTGTAGCTCTCGGTCGCAATTGTGCATAGTGGCCATATTGTGAAAAGTAGCCTTCTTGTGCTCATTGTGTTTGTGATGAGGAGTGAAATCTAATCCTACTCGGGATATGAGGAACTCGGGCTCTTTAACTCTCAAGATACCATGGAGATGTTTGCTTAAGTCTTTCTCGGGGCGTGGACATGGTGCTTTCACATCTTGCCCATATTCTTGAGGGATTGATCATCATCAACTGATATCTTTTTCTTAGCTTGGGGAGATAAATTATCGACAGTGTTTGACTTCAAAGTAGGAACTTGAAACTTCTCTTCTTTGATCAACTTTTGAATATCCCTGAGTGGGGTTTTACAATAATTGGTATGATGGCTCGCCGCCACATGATAGACGTATAATTTCTTTCATTCATTAGCATTAGGTGGGGCAAATGGCCTCAAGTTTTCCATGATCTTAAGCTCTCAAAGCTTAGTGAAGAGTTGAGTTGAAGGTATGATGTAAGGGGAGATACCTGACTTATTTTCTTTTGGAATTTGGAAAATTCTCGCATTAATAGGTTATGCAACTAAGATCATATCTTGTAATCCTTTTGGAAGTGAAGCTGTTGTCGCTCCTTTGGTAGTTTTCTTATACCCCATCCTTCCATGGTTTGGGTTAAAGGTTTGCTCAACCATGAAAACTCTTTCTAACTTCTCAGCCTTGATAGGTACATCATTATAGCTACAATACTCATTAATCTCCAAGCATACTTTATAGAATGGAAGTGATCAATCAAGAAGATTTGCGACCATCTATGAGAAATCAAGTCTATCCTTTAGGGGAACTTGCATGGGAATCCACCTTTCAAAGTAAGACTTGAAAATCTCTCCTTGAACTTGTTTGACTATTTCTAAATCTTGCATTATAGCTTGACAATCTTTAAAGTAAGTTCTAGGATCTTCTTCCCCCTTGTACTTCATCGATTCTGGTATTGTGATGTTTTTAGGTACTTAATCTTTATGCTTTGCTAGATTAGGCAACCAAGAATAAGTGGAAATGGGATTAGCTTATGAACCAAGAAACTATTTCCATAAATTATCCATTTCGAGGGATAGACCTTAGGGAATAGATCCTTCGACCCCTTGAGCGAAAACTTCTTGATTTTGAGTCTTGTGGACAACCGGGCTATAAAATAGCAGTTGAGCATGATTTTTGCCCCTTGAAGAGACTAAAAAACTGAGGAGCGGTCTGAGGTTGATGGTAAGCTTGAAATTGGTTCCCTAAAGTGACTAGCTCAGGAGATGAGTTTTGATATAAGGGTGCCCCTTTATTAGGCAAAGCCAAAGATTGAGATGTAAACCCTTACGAAGAAGGCACATTCATGATGGGAAATTGTGGCTGAGATCCCAAGTAGAAATAAACTTGTGAAGAACTCATAAAAGGACTAACATTCACAAGGTGAATGGTGGTTCTAGAAAACCCTTGGATAAAAAAATTAGGCATGGCTTACCCAGATATTTTATACTAGAAGATGCAAGAAGAATTCATGATGAAATGGATCTGGTATCTTGATCTCTGGCCTTGCAGAAGATTACTGATTGCCCGGACCCAGTTGCTAACTAATATTGAGTCCCTTGGTTTAGGAGAGAACCTAGATTGGCTTGCAAAGTATGAGAATGCCCTTGATTAGTAGTGGGATGGACTCCATTAGTGTGAGGGAGCTCAAATTCAAAAATCCTAGCGAAATTCATCTCCTCGATTAATAGTGCCCTCATAGCTGTTTGGGCATTCTAGTCAACACGACATCTGAGTTTATCCCATTTCCGGGTAAAGGACCTCCTCCTTGATTAGGATTGGTAGAACTCTAATGTTGTTTACCCTTGATCTGATCAACCATGGTATCTAACTGGGAGAAGCCAATTGAGTGATCGAAGCTTGCAACTGACCCCTCCCTTGTAACAAATCACGGAATACCCTCTTGAGTGGTTTAGATGGCACTTAGCGATAACTGGACGAGACAATCCTTTTGCCAAACCCATGCTAGATGACAAACAAGATCGGATTAGGTCATGCATATTTTGATGTTTTATGATTTTATGATTCCTAAAGGTTTTTTGAACCAAGTGATAAAATGGTATCCTAATCTTTGGGTAAGGTGTGATCTCACAAGAGGTGAATTTGAATGCGGTGAAGTGAAGTGTGATGTTAGGTTTTAGGTGTGTGGGGGGAATGGAGGTAATTCCTTACCCCAGTAACAATATGTTATGACAACTTAAGTGTGTGGACCTTTATTTTTGAGTAATAAATGTGTTATACCCTTATGACGTGTAAATTTGTGATTGAATTGATGTTTGTGATTATTTGAGATCACCTATGTGGTAAAATGAATGAATTGAGTACTTGACTTCATTTGGGCCGATTGGGCATCACAAACGAGTATATATGTTATGGTGGTGCGTTTCCTAAGGTGACACGACCTCGAGCATCTTTATTGTTAATGAATACCAATGGGGTATTTCCTGATTCTTTGGGTTTATTTATGATGCTATGGTACTTCATGAGAATTTTTTAAAACCTTAGTTATTAAAAAGAATGAGTGTGTGTGTAAGCTAGTCCTGCACAAAAGAATGTGGTTAGTGTGATGTATATGATCTAGAATGTTGTTTTATTTACATATTTAAATAGATGGAAAAGCAGTTAAACACATACCATGTATCATGCACCCAAATAATAATTCTTCCAACCATACGCCTCCCATGGAATAAGGGGTTCAACTTCTAAATCTAGGTGTTCGCCACTTTTCTACTGATAAGTTTAATCTAATATTGTTCCAGAATCTCGTGAACTATTGGCTATCAACTGCGCCAAAAACTTGTTCACATATAAAATGTAGGTGTTGTCAATACCCCTTACCATATAGAAAAACGATGATAACTGCAAGTATACAGTTGTGATGTAGTTTTAAAAGATATCGATCCCACAGGGAAGGTCTAGTTCAAAAATCGAAAAGAAAACGATGCGAAGGTTTTTTTTTTAAATAATTTTTGAAGATAGATTTGGTGAAAGTTGAAAAGATATGCAAATAAGAAGAGTAGAGTAGATATGCCTTTCCTAAAAACTAGTTTGGAAAGATGAGAATGCAAAGACTCAAAGACAAGA
>CATIWQ010093024.1:0-16532 GCA_949673415.1 Euphorbia schlechtendalii | reverse complement strand
GCCCACGACATCGCCCTAGCTTGTCCTTCCCGAATAGGGTAACGTGTATGAGGTCGAAAACAAGGAAAATACTCGTATATCCAAGCTTGGAGAAGAGTCAAACATCCGCTAATTTGTCTACAATCACCTCGAGTAGCCGTTTCAAGCTGGCGATACAAGTATGCTAATGTAGCTGCACCCCATGCATATTCACGTACACGGTTCAACTCATCTTTCACCTCTAAAGCACAAGATGGGCGAACCAGTCCTGGTTCGTTTCCGGCGACGGAAACGAACCAACTCGGTTCGTTTCCACCGGAAACGAAACGTTTCCGTCGGGTTTGCAGTTTCTGGCGCTGGAAACTGCAAACCCGACCAGTTTCCGGCGCCGGCAACCGGTGATGTTTTCCGGCTTGGAAAAAGCTCGCCCGATGTTAAACAAAATTCGAAAGTTTGGGGTATGAATTTGAAGTTTGGATGTTATAATAGAAAAAAAGTTGGTGAAGTGGGGTTATATAGAGAAATTAGGCCCAGAGGTAAAAGAGGTAAGTATTTGAAAAAATACGGACGACGCGAAGTAAAACCGGGCGACGCGTAGCAGTTCAGTAAATAAATCTGAAATTGAAAACAAAAAACAGACGAATAAAATACAAATGAAAAAGAAGTTTATCTATTTTCAAAACTCGCAGTTGCGAAGTAACGTAAAATTCACCAAATCAGTAAATCCAATTCTTTGAGAAAACATGTAAACTTGTATTTTCTAACTAATTAATATTTGTTCGGTAAAAAAAGGTGTCTTTTGCATTCTTAGTTTGGAATTCCTCCAGTGCACTAAAAGATTTTTGTTCCAAAAATTTTATCATAATAAGTACAACATTCATTGCACTATTGAAATGATTAATTTATTCCTTTTACTTTATTATAATATTACGTTTCTTCTAAATTACTATTTTTTCTGATTCTTAATACTGGTTATTTTAGACTTTTTTAATGTAATTCATTTTACTTGTCATTTAGAATATCAATACAATTTCTAACAATTTTTCCTAATTTACCCTAGTATTAATTAAGAAAGAGTAAGTATAGATTAATTTATAAGTCGATAATGAAGAAGAAAGAAAATTTTATTATAAGGTAGAAGTGATAGATTGATCATTTTAGTATTAAATTAAATGTTTTATTTATTTTGATGAAAACTCCAAAATGATAAATATTAGGAATCGGAAGACTTATAACTTCCTTTATACTTAATCTCTTTCTTAATTAAAACAAAGGTGAATTAGGAAAAAAGTGATAAATTTTGCATTGATATTTTAAAATGACATACAAAAGGAACAAAAGAAATGTTGATGACAATTTTTTGGTACCAGAGTTTATTACTTCATTCGGTTTTATACATAAGAGTCACATTCGTATGCATTCAAATAAAAAAAAAAAGAAATTAGGTTCTGATAACTTAGTAAAATATCACTAGGTGCGTGTCACTTAAATCCAGCCGGTTGAGCTTGCCCTAATGCGTAGGTAGACTAATTCAGACATAATAGCGAGGTCAGGTGGTTAGGATACCGGCTTGAGGGAGTCGCTAAAACCGTATGCATCTATTGAGGAATAGAATTCAACTAAGATTCTATATCATATGCTTTCTTTGCAAGAAGAGCAAATAAATTTTAATCGAGACATTCCTTTATCACGATCAAAATCTATCATATTTAGGTAAGCGTTCTATTTGAGATACAACTCTTTTTTCCACACAATTTAGGAGTCACCAACGCCTATATAAAGGCATAATTGGACAACATTCAAGGTAAGTTATTCTAAATTGAATTTCGATTTCATCTCTTAAATTTGTCGCTAATTTAAGCATCGAAGAGACTACGTCAATTGCATGACTAGTCATACGTAGCAAAACTCTGTTTTGCGAGAACCATCACAACAAGGAGATTGCATAGCATGAGTGGATCAATGATTAATGCGTTACAACACGACTAATCTTTTAGGTTATTTGAAGATAAACTTGGATTCACGTAATAAAATTAGTTTAATGGAATTAAGGTTGACAATCGGTAGAACTCGTATAAAAGCTAGCATTCTATATTTTGAATAAAAAATTAATATAGGCTCATTGTTGTTAATCGTTATTGTTGAGATATCCCCATTGATAATTAAATTAGGCTATACCGTATTAGTTAAAACTGAGTTTTAACTTAAATCAATAAACCATAAGTGGAAAATTTAGATGTTACATGCATTTGACAATTTTATATGTTAGGTAACGTATAAAATTGAGCGTTGACAAAATGTATGGAATCTCATGACTCATCAATTATCAGTTTGAGTTGGGCTTGTACCTTGAACAGTTCAGATTGACTGTAACATCTTTAACGGCATATAATAAATGCATTTGCATATTTTTCTTCATTCACGCCAACTGATATTTCTTTGTCAAGGTCTCCTTTTATCAAATTTACATCAATTAGTTGTTTTGTTTTAATGTTTTAGTTTAAAGCAAACTTAATGTAACGTGGTTTTAGTAATTTTCAAAAGTAGTTATATGAATTTATTTTTTCAAAATGAAATATTTGGTTTAACAAAATTTAAAACAAAAAGGATAATCAAAATATTAAATTATGTTACGACAATGGATAATCTTGTTTATTTTATTCTAAAATTTTGTGAACTAATTAATTAAAATTCAATATACATTAGTGATAAATTTTGAAAATTATTTATTTAAAATTGATCATAAACTTTAAAAATCATGAAAAAATGAAAAAAATCTATGAAAATTACTTAAATTGTGATGTATAATTTTTAAATTATAAGAATGTTGAACTGATTGAAATACTCTCTCTAACATCACTATTTCTAATAAAAAAATATATTTTTTTATCAATTTCTTGTTACTTTTTTAAAAATACAAACCTGTTTCGAAAAAAATTGGGCTAGACTCTATTTTGAAAAAACAGTGAAACCACAATGTAAGTTTTTAAAGTTTACCTATTCGTTTAATAGTTGAGACTTCTCTTGTGATTATGTTACAAGTTCAATTCATGTCGGAGGCGAAAAAGATATAATGTGTTGCTTAGGCCATGTTTTCTTCAACTTCTAAAAACTTAATTAAACCAAACTTATTTCAATGTAAATTAATAACTACAAATAACTGAACTTAACTGAACTTAACTAGACTTAACTGAACTGGACTAAACTTAACAAAACTGAACTTAATTGAATTGTAGTTGAAGAGAACATGACATTAGTTTACAACTCAAACTGATTATATATGAGAGGAGGCTCGTATTTGACTTATAAGTTGGGGATGTCATGAGTTATAGAAACACATGGTGAGATTTTTAAAAGCATACAAGATGTATATGAGTTGTCAAATCAAACAAATAATATGTGAGAGGAAATTCATGTTCGACTCTCGTTAAAATACATTTCTAGTCAAGGGTGATAAGTTAACCTTAAAAATTGCCACTAAGTTCCAAACAAAATTAGCATAATGGCTAGAATTAATTTATAGGAAATGTGAAGTGTCTTAATTGTGATTAAATTTCAAATAAGACTATTTCAATGTAAATATACACATTGGTATAGGAAGGGGTGAATAACCTTAATTGTGTCTAAGTAACGCAAGTTTTGTAAAACCTATATAAATTATTACTCTTTAAATTAATAACCTCTCAAAATTAATATATATTTTCGGCCTCGGCTTTGGCTAGTTCAAAAATTAAGCAATTTCAGCAAGATGATAATTTTTGAAAATTCCTTTCTAAATATATGGTCCAAAGGCTCTTGGTACCTTATCGTGAACGTGGTAATTTCATAAATTAAAAATTCTCCGTACCTATATATTACAATTTTTTAAATATGATTATATTATTGCCTGCTTCTTTTTAAAATTCAAATATGCTTGAATCACAATTTTAATCTTCCTTATTACATCTAAAAGCTCTAGCGTATTGCTTTCAAACAGTATAAAAAAATTGTTAAGTATCTTTGATGAGTTGAATGCTTTTTTATGAGTAACGGGTTCCAACGGTGTTCCATGACTTACGTCGTCATCATTATCATCTGAATCTTATTAACATGCTTTGAATTTATATATAATATTCATTGAATTAAGTATGATACATAAAATAGTACAGTTCATTATAAATTAATAATTGTAATTTATCGATTAATTAATATTCTCTAAATTAATAGAAGTCCTAATTATATAAATTAATAAAAACTTTACTGTATTTTCTGTTAGCTATTTGGTTCACCGGAACTGTACTCCGATTATATGTAGGTCCGACCTGGGTCACACACTATGTAGTAGATAATTGTAGTTACGTCTATTGCAAATTATTACATCATTAATTAAAAAATTTAAAATCTTTAGTTCGCAACAAAAAATCAATTCAATACGCTTAAGAGCGTATGCTTATATTCACAGTAGAACTAACTAAGCTCAATTGTTTTCACCTTGGATTGTGAATGCGGGGGCTCTTCATAGTTCATATTTATTGGAAAAAAAACTATATATCTACTGAATAATTTTAATCCTTACTCAAATAGCAAACCAAATTATTTTTATACTCATATATTTATAATATACATGAATCCCATCTTAGGAAGTCTAGCAATCCCAAACATATTATTTGTTTTTACAGGAAAAAGAAAAATAAAGAAAAGGGGTCTTCAATAAAATCATTTGTTATTGTCTTATCTTTAATTATAAATTCAAACCTTGAGGAAACAATCTAAAGGTCCATTAATTTGGTATCTCATTTTATCGTTGACTATATATTTCAAAGAGAAGATAAAAATGAGATTGATAGTACTAAAAAGTACGATTTAACGTCACGTATTTTCAAAATCATTCAATGTGAACGTAAGAAAATATAGAAAGTGAAATTAGCATCAGCGTGAGACACAAGGGCCACGGCGACTTACAACTAAAAGGTAGACTACTAAGTTTATAAAATTTTAAGAGAATTATATATTTTAACATTAGATAAAAAATTTTGACTTTTAAGTTAATTATTGAAATCTATTTACTATAAATTTCAAAGCTTTTCAGAATTACAGTTTGAAAAAATTTTAAAATAATATTTTAGAAAAAAGTATGAGAAAGTTATCATGACCTTAGAAAAAGTAATTGAATTGATTTTGGTTTTACATTTTTTGTTTGTCCTTAACCGTTTCTTTTGAACAAATTATATATTTGTCTTCGAATTATTTTTATTTAATAAGCTATAAATATATATATAGAAAATCTAATAATTCACTAGTTTTCATCTTAATGGATGAAATGAGGTGCAGCGGAAAGAGAGAAAAGAAGCGTAGAAAAAAGTAGACATGGCCAACCCGGTCTGAACTCGTTTCGATTTAAATATTTGTATTTTTAAAAAGTCCGATTCGAGCCCAAGCTTGTTAAAGGCCGAAATGTTTTAGTTCGGGCTTGATTTGTATATAAATACGCAAGTCTAGCCCATTAAGCAATTTTTTATGTTATATATATTTATATATTATGTTTAATATATTTTTTCGTTCACTATGTTTTCCAAAAAATTCCATATTAATTTCATTTCCTACATATTTAACATATTTCATGGGATGTAGTGATGTAACAGCTAGTAATGAAAATGAACAATTTGTAGCAAAATACATCTTATATAATATTCAAGTATATAACATATATGAATTTGAAGAATTCGTACGTCAATATAGAAAATATTATAATAAATTAGAACTAATAGATAAAAAATCATTTTAGAATTATTCATTAATAAGTTACCATGACCAATAAATGAAGAAGTAAATCAAAGGTTTCAAAGTCAAGTACATATAAATAAACCAGAAACATTAGGATCAATAATTCAAGTAACAAAAGAATATATAATGGAAAAATGTACTGAATCAGAAAAAGATAAACTATTAGAAAATAAGTCTAGAATTAATTGTTGTCAAAAGTTTTCAGAAGTCCCACAAAAATTTGGTTGCTATAACCTTTCAAGGAGGGGGGGGGGGGGGGGGGGGGGGGGGACACACTATAAAAGAAAACTTTCTAAATATTATAAATCATACAAATATAATCAGAAAAATTATAGACCAGTACCTAAAAAATATTACGATCCCAAGAAAAATAGAAGATACTTTAAGAAGAAAAATTATAATAAAAAACAAATAAATTGTCCTGAAAAATAAGAATTGTAAATGCTGGTTATGTGAAGAAGAGGGACATTATGCAAATGAATGTTCTAAAAAGAATAAAAAGAAAGAAAAAATAAAATTATTAAATTGGACAGAAGAAATAAATTTAGAACCAATTGAATCAGATACTGATAATAATGATGAATTATATTATTTACAATCTACTGATGAAGAATCAGAATTATTAGTGATTCATATGAATCCGAATAGTACTTATATCAAAATAACAATAGGCACTAAATCAGTATTAGCATATATAGACACAGGAGCATCTTTATGTATAGCCTCAAGAAATTTTGTACCTAAGAACATTTGGAAAAAAGCTAATAACCCAATAAAAGTAAGAATAACAGACCAAACTCAATTAGAATTAAAAGAACGAGTAGAAGAGATCACTATTTTTATTTGTAGAAAGAAATTTATAATACCAAATTTATATCATTTAGAAACAGGCGTCCCAGTAATTCTAGGTAATAATTTTTTAAGATTATATCATCCATTTTGTCAATATTCATTTCATATAGAATTAACTTGTCCAAAGTTAAAAAATCAAGATAAACAAATAGTAAAAATTCCCATAGAAAAAACCAAGTTAGAAAACATAAAAGAAAAATTAAAAATGATTATTTATAAACTAAAAGAAGAGTTAGAAAAAGACTTAGAAGAAGAAATAAATAAAAAATTAGAAGAAAGATTTACAAATGATTTATTAGGAATAAAAAATACAAATGATGCACTAATAGAAATTAAATTAAAAGACCCTAATGCTGAAATAAAATGTTCAAATAATATATTTTATACTAAAAGAGACGTAGAAGAATTTGAAAAAGATATGTAAGAATTACTTAAAAAATGAGTAATAAAACCTAGTAATAGTCTCATAGTGCACGCGCCTTTTACATAGAAAATCACGCTGAAGAAAAACGGGGAAACGAAGAATAGTTATTAACTCTAAAAAAATGAATGAAGCAACTATTGAAACACTTAAAGGATTACCAAGAAAATATTATATTATGAATAAATTACAAGGAAAAAATTGGTTCTCAACATTAGATGTAAAACCAGCCTATTGGCAATTAAGGTTACATGAAAATACAAAACCATTAACAGCTTTTACTTTTCCACCCAATAACCATTACGAATACAATAGTTTACCATTGAGACTAAAACAATCACCATGAATATTTCAAGAATTTATGACCTGACAATTAAAAGGTTTAGAAGATATTTGTTCAATATATATTGATGATATTATAATATTCACAGCATGATTGAAAAGAGATAATTTAAATTCAGTAATGAAAGTAATAGATAGATGTAGAGAAAAAGGAATAATCTTATCTAGACCAAAAGCCATAATTGTAAAAAAAAGAAATAGATTTTCTAGGATTAACAATATCAAACGGAGATTTAAAATTACAACCTCATAGTAGAAAAATTAAATCAGTTTCCAGATCAAATAAATGATAAAAAACAATTACAAAGATTTTTAGGTAATCTTAATTACATCAGTGATCAAGGGTTTTTAAGAAATCTAGCCCAATTAAGAAGAAAATTACAGAAGAAATTATCAGACAAAATAAAATGGTCATGCACAACTAAAGAAACAGAAAATGTAATAACCTTAAAAAAGAGCTGTCAAAATTTGACATCTCTATATAACCCAAAAGAAAAAGATTTATTAATCATCTCTACCGATGCTAGTGAAGAATACTAGGCAGCGGTGATGACATCCCTACCCTTCGAAATCTTTCAAACCTATAAACAAGAAAAAGGTAAAGAATTAATATAAGAATCCATATCTACTCTCATTGCTTTATTTAAAACAAAACAATTTGTATCACTAGAAAAAATAGCAAAATATATATCCGATACATTCACAGATACTCAAAAAAGATATACCACTCATGAAAAAGAAACACTTGCCCTATTAAATACTGTAAGAAAATGGAAAATAGAATTATTTCCAAAACCATTCATTGTTATAACTGATAGTAAATATGTTACTACATTTATTCGTAATAGAATTAATACTCATTATAATCAAGGGAGATTAATTCACTAGCAATTGGAATTATCTTATTATGAATTTCAGGTTGTATTAATAAAGTCCGAAGAAAACTACGGAGCAGACACTTTGACCAGAGAAAGGAGTCAGCAATAGCCGTTATCTCTAACCAGCTAAAACAGAAAAATAATCAACTTGAGCAAATATTATCAAATGTAGAAAAGATCAAGGCAGAAATAAAAAAGCTCGAATCTACTCTATCACTGGTCAAAGGATTATCCAATTCAGATACTGGAAACACTCATACTCATCCAGTAAATGAAGCTTCAACCTTTAAAGAAAGTATAATTCAATCCAAATCATCAAATAACTTTGTATTAATTACTCCGGCCGACATAACTGCTGGATCTTCGCGGATAATAAAAAATACTAATAAAGCTTATTATGTGATCCATAATGGGTTTAATCGAGGTATTTATGACGAGTGGGCAAAAGTAGCATTATTCATTCAAGGGAAGCCAGGTATTATCCATAAAAAATATGCATCCTTGGAAGAAGCAAAAGCAGCTTTAGAGGAAACCATCACTATTCACGAAACCTATAAAGAAAAAATAAATTCTAATAAACAACTTGATACAAAAACTGTATTAGGACGAATTCCAACAATATCTCAAATCAAAACAGCATCAGAAATAAAGGAAATGATGGGAACTTCATTATCCAAATATTATAAATGGTCCCAACTAATCCAAAATTATGACAAAGTAGATAAAAATAAAAATATGTATCCCGTAACAAAAGCCCAAATGAAAATAAAAATGGTAGTATTACTCGAAGCTGACCCTTTCAATACTTATGAATTAGCCACTCATGGATTATTAGATACCATCTACCTAAATAAATTAGAAATTTTGAAATATTTTCCAGATAAATTTAAAAAATCAGTAACACAACATTTCAAGAACAAAGGAAAGAATGATTTTCCTCAGATTTTTTAGTAGCATTCCTATATTCTCAGAAGAAGGAAAGGAGCTTATACCATTTTATGCATACATTCAAATGGGAATAGCTAATGGATCTTATACAGAAATTGAACCAACAAAAATACCTGGAACAATAGAAGAAAGACATGCATGGAATCAAACACTTTTTTCTGGAATATTACGGCATCTACAAAATTTATCAGGATTCATAAGGATTAACTACAAGTCAGATTATTGGATAGTAATAACTAATTCCAAAATGAGGTCCCCATGGAACCTGATATGCAAAAAATACTGTATGATTTTGAAAACCAATTCCTGACATTAAACATTCCCCACTTAGACAAGCAAACAAAAATTTTCCTCTGCAGAAAATTCAGCATTATGTAGTACATGCATGTGATGTCTGAGGAATACAAGAGGGATCAAACAGTGAATCTGAAGAGGCTACGTCACCAGTATCAATGGTGGATTAAAAATGTAAAAATAATTACAGATAAAGAATCCTTATCTGATAATGATTCTTCTCTCTTGTAAAAAAAAGTGTGTATTTTTAACTGGTATTTGCTGGTTTCTTTTCTTTTTACTTGCTTAGTATGTAAGTTTGAGTGCTATAAAAGGGAGTGAAGACTCTTTGTACTTCACACATGTTTAGAATGAAATAAAACCATAGTGTTTTATAAAACCTTTGAGTGATAACTCTGGAGAGGTTTTTCATAGAAAAAATTCTATAATCCAATCGAAAATATCTAAAACACCATTGTCATCAAGCAATGCCATAATCAAGAAGCGCTCAAGTATACTTAAACTCTATAATTTTCAAATATCCATTGTTTAATATTCATCAAACATATTGTACATATTACTGGGATTATCTATCTATTATAAATTCTTATTAACTATTAATTATTAATTTTGGCTCTCGATTTCATAAATTTATTTCTTAATTAAAAATTCAAAATCCCAATCTCTCAATCTGGTATCAGAGCAAGGCCTCGATGACAAAGACCAGGGGTGAAAGCAGAAAACGCGAGGCTTAGCAACGTGGAGGAGGAGAATTTTGTGAATTCCTGGGTTTAGGTTTAGAAGAAAAGAAGCTACAAATAGATGGGTTCCGAGTAAATTAGAATACAAATAAATGGAAAAAAATCTATTGTACCCAAAATGGTGTCCACTTTCATGTCTCTTATCTATTATTTGACATGTGTAATTATTAATTTGTTTTTTATTGTTTAAATTTTCACTTTCCTATTTTTTATTTTCCCTCTCATAGAAATGGACCACGTGTCAAATAATGAATGGAGAGACACAGAAGGGACATCATTTTGGGAATTGAAGAAAAATCTGACGGTTATACTTTATTTTTAGGTGTGTCTGAAAATCTAATTAAACTATTACTATTTGGTATTTTTATATTTAATACTTTTGGATTAAAATATTTTTCATCGTAAACTACATTTTCAAACGGAAAAAATATATTGATTGCAAAATTTTGTCAATTTTTTTAAGAGTTATTCTGGCTCACATCTTGATCAACGGACAGTTAATTAAAAATTTGGTGAAATATATTCATACGTGTTCTGTAGTACTTACAAGTTTCTTTATTGATGTATTTCTTATTCGAGATTTTATCACTGTTAAATCTCCTTATTCTTCCCAATAAATTTATTTAGTGGGATTCAAGTTTTGTTACTTTCCAATTTACTTGCATTGCCAACTGAGTTAGGCTTTGTTACAGTGAAATATATTTATCAATAAAATAAAGGAACGCATCATTTATGCCTTTACTGTGTATTATTATACACATATGTCAAACAATTTTTTAATGATAGAAAATATGTACATTTAATTTAAAAAAAATGAGTATCACAGTAGGAATTTGAGATCATTTCCTTTTTAAGAAATTGGAGCGGACAAATAAAGGAGATGTACAACATAAATAGTTGGTAGTGTGGTACAAAAATTCAAATTCATGTTACCCCATCTTGAAAAACCAATCTTGCAATAGTTTGGGCTAAAACATTAGCATCTCGATACACTATACTAAACAAAACCCACACTAAAGAGTTAATAAGTTGCTTACACTCCATAATAAATGAAGTGAGGAAAAAAATCTGTTATCATCAAATTGGAGTCATCTTTCATGTCTCCATTTTATAATTTGACATATGAATTGACTAACCTGGATTGAAAAGAAGAGAAATAAGAAAGTCCATAATCTAGATTGACTAAAGCTTCAAAGATAACATTGTTATCAACTTGAATCACCAAATGAAAGTATCAAAGTTCCTTTGTGTTAAATAATTCAGATTAGTTACGAACAAATAATAAATAACTAAATTATTAGTTCATATATATGGTCAACTTCTAGGAGGAGATTCAAATATAAGCAGCTAAGATAGGGATTAATTTCATGCATAGTACTTAAACTATACATGGTATCCGTTGGGTGTAGTTCGCTGTCTTGGACGTCCTCGGATTCCTGCAAAACAAGTCTCCGACCGAAAGTGTTTCCGGCGAAGACCCTCTAATGCTAAAGTTAGCGGATTGGGGGAGGTGATAGAGGTAAATTCTCAGAATAGCAGTTACCTCGAAAGTGGGAGATTGCCTTGCTATTTATAGGAAGCTATGCAATGATGGCAGGTGAGACCCGCTTGTGAGCTGTGCTCAAGTGGCAAGCTGTTTGGGAGTCTTTTCCACCGTCAGAGCATTAAATGCTTCCCATCTGCTAGTCAGTCTTACATTTAATGAGTCAATGGAGAGAGAACGAGTGGGCTGAGTCGGCAAGGGTCGTGCTGAAGGTATTTCATCCTAGAAGCGGAGGGTATTGCTGAAGAAGTAATTCGGCCTAGGGGCTTCGGGCTAAGTTGATCGACGGGTGTTGAGAGATGTTCAGCTTAGACGTGCTTTAGCGTGATAGTATGTTTTTGGTAAAAGACGCGTGCGAGTGCTAAAGCGTCGTTTGTTGAGGAGGCTTTTCTTATTGGCCAAGGTGTGCTATTTGGGCCTTAGTATCAGGAGTCCCCCCCAAGAGCCTAAAAAAGGCTCTTTAGGGCCATGAGAAAAGGCCCACACGAGTGCCCTACCATGCGCGACTCCGTTTCAATGCGCTGCATCTGTTGAATAGGACGCGACCTTTCATATCCGCTGTTTTTAACAGTCATTATGACCATGCTTTGTATAACGGGTTGATTATCTCACGAAACATGCTCTTGTACTGTATAAATAGACTTGTTTGCTCTTAAACAAATTTTTCCAGCTTCTTTGCTTTGTAAACGCTTCTTCTTTCAGTTCTTACTCTGTATCTGCAAACTTTTAACCCCTTTTCATCTTTCAAGCTTTTGGTGAGTGTTGCCTATTCGCGTTACCCTATTTTTACTTTTATTCCCTTGTTCTGTTTTCTACTGTTCTTCTGTAAAAGATGTCTGCTGAATCTTTCGACTCCTGTACCTTGGTCCACCGCGTCGGCCGCTGCCAAGGGGCTGAAGAGCACAGCGATTAATTTCCTCCGGAATCTCCTGAGTCTCGTCCTCCTACCCTTGCTCATACTATTTCCCCGTCATTGTTAGAGAGGCTTCCTCCACTGTGGTAGAGATGGTGGGAGGTGGATCAGGGATTGTCCCACGTCGCTAAATTGTAGTGGGAGAGGCTTCGTCTCTGTTCCCTGCCGAAGGGGCTGATTGTCAAACTCCTATCACCATCAGGAAGAAAGAGGCAAACGA
Organism: Euphorbia schlechtendalii; assembly: GCA_949673415.1. NCBI lineage: Eukaryota > Viridiplantae > Streptophyta > Magnoliopsida > Malpighiales > Euphorbiaceae > Euphorbia > Euphorbia schlechtendalii. The sequence goes on along the minus strand of CATIWQ010093024.1, from coordinate 3,639 downwards.
GATCTATGAGCTCTTGCTCAGGGATGCTCATGGTGTGAAAGGATAGGCGCCGAAGAAGGGGGGTTATGTGGAATTCTCCTGAGAGGGATATGGTGCCTCTATTGTCCCAACAGGTGCAGTGGGGCTTCCTCTTCCCCATGGATGCCGACGTGGTCGATGTGCTAAGCGAATTCACCCTGTACCTCGGCCAGTTGCACCCCAACACATGGATTATCCTTGCCGTGTTGGCAAGGATGTGCCGTGATCTTGGTTTTGCCCTCTCAGTACCTGTGTTTTGGCTCTTCTTCAAGCTGTGCACTAAGCATCAGGGGGCCTTTATCTTTTGGGGGAGCACGCGAGAGACCACGTCGAAGCCCATGGGAAAGCAGTCCCATGTCAGGGATTTCAAGAACAAGTGGTTCTGGATATTACCCTTCCCCGATACTGTGGAAGAGGGTGCCCCGAATCCATTGAGGGATGGAAAGTTCCCATTCCATACTTAATGGAATTGTAACCCCGAGGATCCCTACACTTGGCACCGTGCCATAGACTTGAGCGCTTCGTAGCGCCGGGAGGAGGAGATTGTGCGCTGAATTTGCCCAGGCATTCATTGGCGTGTGGAAGAATATTTATTGGGTCAGCTCGATGGCCTCTTCTGCTGGTTGGATCAAGGGGCCATCGTATATACTGATTTAACTACCGAGGATAGTGAGGCTTCAAGAAATTGATCTCTTTCTTTTCTTTTATTTGTAGGAATGGATCGTACTCAATGGAAGCCTAAAATTGTTCATGTAGTACCAACGGCGTGAGTCTAGACGTCGACAGAGGCAACCCTCGAAGAAGGGTGAAATAGTGCTGAGGCGGCCCAAGCTAAGGTGGCTGCACCGGTGGAGGTGACTTCACTCGTGAAGATAAAGGAAGAAGACTCCGCTGCTGGGGGGTGGGCTCAACAACTGTTGGATGAGGGGATCATAGATACCCTTGCTGTGCAGGAGGGGGCCGTGGGGTTGAGGAGGATGTGGTTATCATTGAAACCACGCCTCAAAGGGCTCTGGTTCCAGTGGCCAGCCCCGACGGTCCAAGGCAGAAGGCGAGGACTCCTTCAGCAGCTGCGAAGGGTTTGAGATTAAAGAGAGGGGGTAAAAGCACCCCCACGGCGAGGTTGAAGAAAAAGGGAAGGCTTCCAAGGGAAAGGCTCCTAAATCTGAGGAGGAGCAGGTCCAATGGGTCAATTTTGATCTGCCATTGGTAAGTTGCATTTTGATTTCGTACTACGAATCCATTGAGTTTTTTTTATCTTTGTTCGTTGTTTCCTGTAACTGATCCTATTGCTTTATTCGGTAGCTGTGGCGGAAGGTGCATGGGGAGGATGTGCCTTTGCTCAAGCCAGAGGTGGTTGACGAGTTGGGGCGCTTCACTGAGCTGCCTCATGAATATGCACAGTTTAGCGTAATGAGCCCTGCTGAGCTGGGGGCCTACACCGAAAAGCAGGCACTTCTTGTAAGTTTACTTAATCTATTAACATGAATGCACTCTTTGTTGTTGCTGTTATCCCTTTGTGTTTGTTATGAGTTATTTCTACTTGGTTCTTATGTGTGCATAGTGTTGTGAAGGCCTTTTCCGCCGCGCACCGCAAGGCGAAGGCCCTAGTCGCGGCTCAGCGACAGGTGAAGGGCGTCGTTTCTAGGGAATGCAAGTGCGTTTTAAAGATCAATATACCGGAGAACGGGAAACTATAATCTATATATTATTTATATTATTTTATTTTATTTTTCTTATGATATTTATATTTTCTTATTATTGACATATTTTTCTTGCCTATTCATTGAGTTTTCTTTCTAGCGTGTGCATGCCAAGTACGCGTAGTTCGGGAGAAAGTTTGGCGTCTTTCAAATAAAAAATAGAACGATTTGGTAGGACAAGGAAACGAAAATATAAGAGATAAGAGAGAGAAATGGCTAATGATCAACAACAAGTTGAAAACCCAAATCCAAACCCAAATCCAAATCCAAATCCAAATCCAAATCCAAACCAGGATTAACCTCAACCAAGGCTTATGGATTATGTTATTTTGACCATCAACGGTAACAATCAAGGAATTGCTAGATCACCGATTGATGCGAATCAATTTGAAATAAAACCAGCATTACTTCAAATGATTAGCAACAATGTGCAATGTTATGGTCTACCCAATGAAAACCCAAATTCTCACATTGCAAACTTTTTAGAAGTCTTTGATTGAGGTATTTAGACTTTTGGATTTGAATTAACAATGCCATTGATGGGTTATGTATTCTTAGAGATGTGGCGAGCTCACTTTGTACCAGGTACTAGTAGAGAATTCGGTACTTCTCTATGGTTTATCATTGCATGGACCCTATGGAAATGAAGGAATAAGTTCATGTTTGAAGGCGTCTTGAGTTCAGAAGATCATTTAAGTTCGTGTATTTACTTATGTTGGTTTATTTTTAAAAAATTAAGGAGGATTTTAGGCTTCGTAGTTACGGATGTATTTATTTCCCTGCACATGTTTTTATCTTGTAACTAAACTTGATCTTCGCTTGAGATCATGTATTTGTAATTTATTATCATGTATTTGTAAACCCCCGGAGGAACATTGTGTCCCTCCCAAGCGTATGCATCAACCTAGTTGGGACATACGCCCTGAAATTTTCACCTGCCCCAAACTTTTTCCCTTGGGAGGGACACAACGTTCCTCCAGGGGTTTTAAAAAAAAAAAGGTGGAACCATCTATAGTTCCTAAGGCAGTCCTCACGGAGGATGAGGATGCTTTTATGGTGGACTTTGAAGGTTCAAGTGAAGAGGCTGATAAGTGTATAATTACACTTATTATCATTATAATTTTATAACATAAACACTATAGTTTTAGTCATTTTTATACTTCATATAAAAGATTTCACGTGGTATGTAGTTATTTTTTATGAAAATGCAGATACTAGGTAAATCTTGGGAGTAAAATGAACTAAAATGGAATTCTATGAAAAAAGAGTGAAAAAGGTGCAAAATGATGCATGGAACTTGAAGATTTGGCTTAGAATCAAAGCTGTCGAAGATCGTTGAAGTTACAAGGGGATTTCTGAAGAAAACTCAATTCATGGTCATGACAATACCTCGCGGTCGTGACCTGTTCACTTCAGAAATAGAAATCTACCAATCAAAGGTTCAAGGTCACGAATCACATATGGCGGTCGCGACATGGATGGTTTTCTTGTATTAACTTCTTAACTACCAACCACCAGATAAGCATGATCAACTAGCATCAACCGCCATCAACTACCAACGAAAAGACACTTATCAGGTGTCAACCAATCATGAAAAGGTGCCTATCCATTGTTGATTGAATCAAAGCCTCTCAACCAATCACATTGAAGAGAAGCAATCTTTCACCAATGAATGTGACTCTTCTTTTGGATAGACGCAACCCTTCAAACTCTATAAATAGGGCTCCAAATCCTTAACAGTTTCGTGCTTGATATACCTTCAGTGCAATAAAGGAAGTGCGGAGAAAAAAGGGTTACGTATAGTGTGTGTATAGTTAGATTCACTACGTTTTTTAGTGTTAGCGAGAAAATGATTAAGTGATTCGAATCCTTGTTTTGATCACTAGATTTCTCTACATTGTCGAGCGATTGTTGTATA
>CATIWQ010093009.1:0-30230 GCA_949673415.1 Euphorbia schlechtendalii | reverse complement strand
TTTTGAAAGAAGAACAAAGTAAACAAAAACACAAAAGGATTTTTACTAAAATTTCAAAAGGATTGGTTTTAGTATTTTCAAATTTCAAAACTCAGAGGAAGAAGGACTATTACCTCCTCTCTTCCTCTCTTTTTTACAAATAATAACTTGGAAGTTCTGCCTTCCCTCAAAGAGTACACCTCTACCCTTCACTTTCGTCAAAAATCGTAAATCGGATCAAAGAAACAAGGAGAGCTTTCAAGAGGACTTCATAGACCTTGAAGAACGTGGATTCATAACTACGGGGTAAGCCTTTAAATTCTTAGAGTCAGTGCTTACATTTTTATACTGTTTGTTTTGAAGTCCCATTTTGTTTTCGATTTTTTCCATTTTTGCACACCATTCTATTTTCTACAATTTTCAGTATGATTCGAATCTTGTTTTTCTATTTTCTTTACATTACAATATTCTACACATCTTGAGATTTCTAGAATGATAAAGATCATCAAAATCCATTAAGTATAGCAAAAGTTATGATCATTTGAAGTTTGGATTATCGTTTTTGCTATTTTCTGCTGTTTTTGCATGTTTACTGCAGGTCTGGGAATGCGATATCGTTGAAAGATATCGCGATATCATTGAACAATATTATGATATCGTTGAATGATATTGGCTCTGGTAGAATGTTGTTTCGCTTTGTTTCGCTCCGTTTTGAACCGTTTAAGCCCGGAATGACCCATTGAGACCATCCCGAGTTTGGAAATGCATCATTGGAGGTAACAAACCTCTGATTTGTAATTATTTAAGATTTATGTATGATTTATCAATGTATTTTATTTGATTAATTGAAGTTTGGAATAGCAACGGAAGCACTTCGGGCCATTCATATCGATATCGCCCTTCACAAGGAAGTCGATAACGATATGAACGACATTGTTACCGTTGTTAACCTAAACAATGGTTATATTATGAATGTTTAGCCTAGATTTATCTTTCTAAATATTATTTTAGGTCACCCCCACGAAGGGAATAAAATATGTTCCCGGATAATAGTCCTCACCACATTGCCATGCGGTCATTTTCACTAATAAAATCGATCAACATGTGTGTAAATAAAAACGAACAATTTTCATGAAACAAGAACTCCGAAATCTTCATTGTTTTTACCTCGACCACACGGGTCTCACAAAAATCCAAATCGAACATACATGGTACCCTTGGTACATATGTGTAAATATCACACCTTATCTCGTGCTAACCTTTGTGGATGCAAGATAGATGTATGTTAGGATTTAATTTCCTTTGGGTATTGCTTTCAATTTAGAAATCCAATGTAATATTCATTAGATATCGATGTATTCTAGGCGATTGTATCCCTTAGATTTCGATGTATTTAGGCGATTTTTAAAACCCCAAGCCCAATGATGTAATTAATACCCCATAGAATAGGCACATTTAATTTCCTACGTGTTTACTTTCCGCAATTTACTTACCGTTCTATGCATGCGTGATAAAAATGAACCGAAAACATCTAGTTTAGTTCGAATATTATAAACGTGGTTTCTCACTCATAGTGTAATTTAACTCAAATGACGATGAAATAGATAACTCATCCCGGACCTGAATCTCTGAACTATGGTATCGCTTAGGCTTAACGGATCTAGGCTGTACCGAAATTTCCCGGAAGAGCTGATCCGAGTGGCGACTCTGAGTACCATAGGCTAGAGATCCCAATCTCGAGTCTATTAAGCTTGAAAATCACACTTTTCAAAGCGAAACACTCTTTCCCAATGCGCTTTTCCAAAAGCCCAAAATCATCATTTTCGAAAACCCCATGCCCCATCTTACGGGGCCGGTGCCTCGCGGCGTCCGCGCGAGACCACTGAAACATCTTCCACTCACACCCATGAGCTTTTCAGCTCGTAGGGCATCTGCGTAGGCCCCACTCTGAATATCCCTTGTTTATTTGGGTGCCCACTCGCAATGGGAAAAGTTCCCTTGCTCCGCTCCGTGCGTTTTTTCCTTATTTCTCTTTTTTCCTTTTTATTATTAATTTGGCCCAACCAAATAATAATTCTTCTAATGAATTCGACAACCAAATATTCTCAGCTTAGACCCAGTCTATAGGTTCTTTACTTAGTCCGATAAAGATCAAAAGTGTGTGACCTCATAGGATCCCAAAGTATTGACTAGCTAAAGGTTAACCTAAACTTGGCTTCCCATCAAAGAACCTTTAAGCTCAGTGTTCCAAACCGATATGGAACCTGATAGCTCCAAACAATCCAATGGGCTTTCTAGCAAAGGTGTATGATCCCTCGATACTTTGAAAGTTTCCAGTTCTGCAGTAGTAACCAATATAATACCACTCCTTCCATTAGGTTAAGTATCATCCAGTTTATTGAGCTCGGATTAAGTGTCAGCTCATGTAATAGAGGTAGCTATCCTGGAATTAGACTTGTTCACAAAGAACACCACTCGGACATTATGTATCAAGATTGACTTGAAACCCATTCTATAAATCTTATACTCTAATCAGAGGTTTATGATTGTGTCACTTGTACATCTCCCACTATAACACTATATCAAGGCGATGGATCCCATTTTGACTACTCGACTTACCAACATGTGATCATCACTATACCCGTAATCACCTCTATCATCCTGATCGCCAGGCTATGAATAAGCATGACCCAAAGTATAGTAACTCCTACACAAGGTAACCATTCTCTCAGGTCTAAGGATACTTGTACTGCTACTGCAATAAGACATGACCCAAACACATGGCTATAGTTATTTCTGAGTGTCTATCTTATAGTTGTCTCCAATGTATTACTCGAATACATTCATGTGTTAACTCAAGGTACCACCTTCAGCCCATGAGATCTGCTACTTAGATCTAATCCAAGGGGTAAGCCTACACATGCTAGTTTTTCCATTCTGTTGATGTCCAGTCTCAATGAAACTATGACTAGGGATATTTAGTCTATTCATAGTAACACATATGTCCAGTTCTCACACCACATAGCCCCCACTTTATCCTCTCATTTTTTCACTATGAAGTAGTCACGGATTTTGTCTCATCAATACGCATATACATATTTAATACTTTACATATATGATACCAGCGAGATATATAAATAAATGAAAAGCATTGATAAGCAAAAAAGATGCCTTAATTATTATTAATAATAATCTGAAACTGTTTGTACATTAAAGCTAATAAAGATATATCACCCTAATTTCCTTTAGGGCATACATCATGTCTAACACATAGAATATTGAATATTAACCTACTAGCTGTTAAGTAAAGGAGAGAACTGATAATACCTCTGTAGAACTTGCTATCTACGGGCTTACTAGATTCATCCTTACTCAAGATTGTATCAATGACCATGGGAGTCGACATTGGCTTTGAATTCTCCATATCAAACTTCTTCTGGACTTTTTTGGCATATTTTGCTTGGCTGATGAAGATTCCATCTTCACTTTGCTTGATTTGCAATCCAATGAGCTCTCTCATCATTGACATTTTAAATTCACTCTTCATTTTCTTATTGAATTCCTTGCAAAGCTTCTCATCAGTTGCTCCAAAAATGATATCATCCACATAGATTTAGACAATCAACACAGCTTCCTTCTTTCACCGAATAAATAGAATCGTACCTGTTTTCCCTCTTTCATAGCCTTTACTGATAAGGAAATTGGTCAGCCTCGCATACCAAGCTCTAGGAGCTTGCTTCAATTCGTATAGAGCTTTTTTCAAAGCTTGGAGGCTGGCACACATACACTTCCTCTTGAATGAAGCCATTTGAGAATGCACTTTTGACATCCATTTAAAATAGCTTGAAGTTCATATGGGATGCAAAGGCATATGGAATCTTGATTATTTCAAGGTGAGCTATAGGTCTCCTCATAGTCTATGCCTTCTTACTGGTTATAGCCTTGAGCAACTAGCCTAGCCTTATTTCTAACAATAATGCAATCTTCATCAAGCTTGTTCTTGAAAACCCATTTGGTGTCGATGATTGATTTTCCTTTAGGCTTAGAAACTAGATCCCAAACATCATTGTGTTTGAACTGATTTGAAACCTCTTGCATCGCAATCATCCAATAATCATCTCCTTCTACATCTTTGAACTTCTTGGGTACAATCAATGAGATGAAAGCTGGATGGCTCATCCTATTGAGCTAACCTCGCATCATCACTTGATTATGAACATCATTAACAATGCTTTCAAGTGGGTGATTGTGGATGAGTTCTAATCTCTCTTGGAATACTTAGATCTACAATGGGAGAATCTGTGATGGGATGTTGAGGCTGAGGTTGATCTTTTACTTTGTTGAAATTGATTGAAAGATCTTCGTCGGCTTTAACTTACTCAGCTTTTGGCTCTTATGCTGAGTTTGGAAGCATAAAGAGTGGCATTCTAAGTTGATTTTCTTACTGGCTTACTCCTTTGTCTTCATCAAATGGTCGTATATCTGTATTTTTAGATTCATCGAAATCTACATGCATAGACTCCTCTAATAAGCCAGTTCTCTTGACATATATTTTATATGCCCTGCTATTAGTTGAGTAACCCAGAAAGACACCTTCATCAGCCTTTGGATCAAACTTTTCTAGCTACTCCTTGGTGTTTAGAATGAAGCACCTGTAGCCAAATGATTTGAGATTACCAATCTCAAGCTTATGCCCTCGCCAAAGTTCACAGAGTGTGTTATCAAGAATTGGGCAAATTAAAATCTGATTCAAGATATAACAGGCTGTGTTAACAGCTTCTCCCCAAAAGTACTTTATTAGATTATTATAACTCAACATGGATCAATCCATTTCAACTATGGTTATATTCTTCCTTTCTACAACCCCAATTTGTTGAGGATTATAAGGAGCAGAAAATTTATGGTCAATACCATGCGCTGAATAGAATTCTTCAAAATGAAAGTTCTCGAATTCATGTCCATGATCTTTTCAGATTCTACTAATTTTAGTTCCTAATTCATTCATTATCTGATTATTGAGTTTGACAAAAGACTCAAAGGTTTCATCTTTGACACTCAATAAGAGTACCCAAGTGAATCTCATGAAGTCATCCACAAACACCAATGAGAATCTCTTTCCACCCATGCTCATAGGTTGAACTGAACCAAATAGATCTAAGTGGAGGAACTCCAACGACCTCTTAGATACTACGTTATTTATAGACATAAATGACTTTTTAACTTGCTCAAAGTCTATTTTTCTCAAAGATGATACTGGGTAAACCCATAACTAACCTTTTTTACCAAAGCCATGAAGTATCCTCCATAGATACAAGTGTTGAACCCAAGTTAATAGTACTTCACGATACTTAAAATGTTTTGGAAATAACAAACTAACTAAGATAGTGAAATTAATTGAGTACTAAGTATACTCTTAATTAACGAAGTTTACTCGAGTTTGTTTAAGGGAAAACAACTCAGTTTACTGAGTAATTAATTAAGTGACGACTTAGTGTAAGAAAAGCTGAGTGAAGCTTAGTATTACATAGTTTATAAGATATTTACTCAGCTGAGCAGAGTTAGCTTTTTCATCTAAAAAGTGAGTATCTTTGACACTTAGAGAATTAAATGACACATGTGCCACTAACCATTTGTGTGAAAAATGGAATTTTTTTATGCTTTTATGGAGAAAAGGCATTGAAATTAAAGAAGATATTCTAGTGATCCTCACAAACAAAAGGTGTCAGTACAGAATGTTGGAGATTCCTCACTAAAGTCCAAGATAAAAGAAATTCTCTGACATGCACCGCTTCTCAGTGTCTCCATGCTACTCTACAACATCAACAAGTCAACGAATTGTAGAATTCCACGTTGCAACTCGCGCGCCTCTCTATCAGAATGGATTTCTTGAAGATAAATGAGTTTTTGACGCTTTGGATTAACGGATTAATCTCGCACTTCGACGTTTAAAATCTCTGTCTCTAAACGTCCTGGAATTTATCTCCAATAGAAAAATTTGAAAGATTTGAAGAGTATAGATATTGAAGAACTTTCAAGATGAGAAGTTTGCAATGGCTAATTCCAAAACCTTCAACTATAAATAGAAGACTGGAGAAGACGTTCAAACTTGGTGAATCACCTCGAATTTCTCTAAGAGCTGAAACTTTGTTCAAATACTCACAACTTCAAGAAATTCTAATTCAAGCAATCAGCAAACAATTATTTTTCCAAATCTGTTTGTAATAGAGAGAATAGCACTTAAGATTTAACATGGGAAAGGAATCAACGTTTTTATAAGTTTAATTCCTCTGTTCGCATCTTTTTGATAAATCTGATTGTCAGTTTAGGAATAGTACCTAAACTGAGTTTAAGAGGTAGTTAGAAATGAGGGTAATTTCTATAATTATTTCTTCATACTGCAAAGGCTTCTCCGTCTAAGGAATGAATGAATCACTAGTGGATTAAAGCTCGGAAAAGAATTCGGGGCCTAGAGGTAGGCTAGGGGTTAAACCAGGATAAAATATCAGGTGTAAAAGTTCTAACCTTATTTGTTTACCTTTATCATGATCATCTCATTCATCATTCTATCTATTTCACTAAATTTGCTTCAAAACCAATCCGAGCTGAGTAAAGTACTCAGCAGCGATTGAAGATAAAATGTGCCAGTAAAGCTAAGTAGTTCATTGTTTTTAGACCCAGCTCAGCATAATTAACTCAGCATGCATCTAAAAATATAATTTGGTAAAATAATTTTACAAACAACAAAAAGTAACAAAGAACTGCATTCACCCCCCCCCCCTCTATTGTTAATTTAAGCCATTTTGGTTGAACAAGTAGTATCAGAGCAGTGCTCGGCATATAGACTAATCATCTTTGAGTTAAAGATCCCAAATGGCTTACAATAGTTTCAGTTCCAGCTCAGGACAGATTGTCCTCCTTAAAGAGGGAATGTCTGTAACCAGGTCATCATTGTTCGATGGTAATCATTACACATTTTGGAAAAATCACATGAAAATTTTATACAATCTCAAAGCATTCAAGCATGGCTTACCATTGAGCTTAGACCTAGAATTCCTACCATGATTAGGAATGGGGAACGTGTACCAATTGACCTAGAGGATTATGATGAGGCTGACTTAAGGCTTCTCAAAGAGAATGTCGTAGTCATCAACAACTTACACTGTGTGCTAGATCTTACAGAATTTAACAATATCTCGGGCTACGAGACATCAAAGGAAATCTAGAGGAAGCTGGAGACTACCTAAGAGGGGACTGATAAGGTCAAAGAGTCGAAGATCAATCTCATGCTGAGGAAGTATGAGATGTTCCAGATGGGTACTAGTGAGGGAATTCAGGCTATGAATACCAAGTTCATTAACATTGTTAATCAACTGAAGAGATTGGACGAAGAATTCACCGAGGAGGAGTTAGTGAAGAAGATTCTCTGACTCTTACCTTAGAGTGGGATGCCAAGAAGAGCGCTATCATGGAGGCTCATGATCTTAAAACCTACAACTATGATGAGCTTATAGGTAACTTGCTGACTTAGGAAATGTCCCTAAGGAAATATACTAATGACACCAAAAGGAGTAAAGGTAAGGAAAGAGAGGGTAAGGCGATTATCCTGAAAGCTGATTACTCTGATGAATCCACCAATTGCGATTCTGAGAGTAAATAGCCCTTCTAACCAAGCGTTTCAAATGCTTCATGAAGAAGGATGGGAAGTTCAACAAGAAGAAGTTTCCCACTAAAATGAAGTCAACTCAGCACCGGTGAGGAGCTGAGGAAGGACATAAGAAAGAACACAGCAAAAACATCAATTGCTTTGGCTATGGAGAAAAAGGTAATATCCAGTCAAGTCAAGAAGAGGTTCGCCAAGAAAAATGAGGCACTTGCTGCCACTTGGAGTGATTTAGAAGAATCCTCATCATTTGATGAATAAGCAATTAATTTCGCTAACCTCTACTTAATGGCCATCGAGAATGATAGAGGCAAAGGCTCAGCATTTACTTCAAATAGAAGTTAAACCGTTGTTGACTCTGAAGCTGAGCATAGCAAAGGGAAATCTCCTCAAGCTGAGGTACATTCTGAAATCCCTTTATCCATTGAAGAGTTCGCCCGAGGTACTCTTTGCTGTTATGAAGCTAACTAATAATTCAGGGAAAAACATCAAAGAGCTAGTGAGGAGAAGTGAAGATCAGGAAGACACTATTGCTTCCTTATCTCTTGATATTCACTTTCTTCAAGAAAAAGCTAAGTATCATGAATGTCAAAACAACAAGCTCACTAAGTAATTAGATGAGTTGACAGCTGAGATAACAACTTTGAAGAAGGAACAGGTTCCTCCTCCAGCCAACAGTCAAACTTTGAGTAACCAAACTAGCAATTCTAAGAGGAAGAATTCCTCTAAAAAGAAGAAAGTGAGGCAGCCCAAAGTAAAAACAGTGTGTGGTTTTTGTGGAAAAGCTAGACATGCTACAGTTCTCTACAAGCATGAAAATGGTTATTATGATGAGTACGACTGGAGTAACTTAAGCACTATTAACAAGGGAGGACCCAGCTCAAGAGTATGGGTACCTAAGAAAATGTGATTGTTTTGCACGTGAGCCTTAGATCCGCTGATAACTCTAGAATGTGGTATTTGGATAACAGATGCTAAGACGATAGGAGATAAAAGTCAGTTCATCTCATTGGAGGGCAAAAGAAATGGAAGTGTCAGCTTCGGAGGTAACTAATAAGGAAAGATTGTGGGCTGTGGCACTGTTGCTGTCTCTCCTTCAATCGAAGAAGTTTCTCTGGTTAAAGGACCCAAGTTCAACTTTGTTCAAAGGTAGAAAGGTTACATTCAACTCAACAGGTTGCTCAGTTACTGACTGTAAGACTGACTCAACTATTCTCATACTCCTAGAATCAATAATGTGTATATGATTGATTTATCCCTTAGCTCCACTAACGTGTGTGTTGTATCTAAGGAGGATAGTTCATGGTATTGGCACAGAAGGTTATGTCATATAAATATGAACATTTTATCCAAACTAGCCAAAAAGTAATTAGTTGTGGGTTTGCCTAGTATCAGCTTTGAGAATGATAAACTTTACTTAGCTTGCCAGCTTGGTACGCAAGTTAAGAAGTCATTTAGATCAATTAATCACGTAGTAACTAAGTGACCATTGGAGCTCCTCCACCTAGATCTTTTCAGCCTAGTTCAGTCCATAAGCTTGGGTGGTAAAAGATTTTCGTTGGTGGTTGTGGATGACTTGATGAGATTCACTTGGGTAGTCTTGTTGAGTAGCAAAGACGAAACATATGAATCTTTTATCAAACTCGGTAATCGGATAATAAACAAAATAGGAACTAAAATCTATAGAATCCGAAGTGAGCATGGATGTGAATTCGAGAACTATCATTTCAAAGAATTCTGTTCCGCACATGGTATTGACCACAACTTCACTTCTCCTTATACGCCTGAACGAAATGGGGTTGTAGAAAGGAAGAACAGAATCATAGTTGAAATGGCTTAGTCCATGTTGAGTGAAAACAATCTACCAAAGTACTTTTGGGGAGAAGGTGTCAACATAACCAGTTATATCTTGAATCAGGTTTTAATTCACCTAATTTTGGAGAAAACACCCTATGAGCTTTGGCGAGGGCACAAGCCTAAGATTGGTCATCTCATATCATTTGGTTGTAGGTGATTTATTCTTAACACTAAGGAGCAGTTAAGTAAGTTTGATCCTAAGTTTGATGAAGGTATCTTTCTGGGTTACTCAAATAACAGTAGGGCATATAGAATATATGTCAAGAGAATCAGCCTATTAGAGGAGTCTATGCATGTAGATTTCTATGAAACTAACAATGCAAATATATGTCTATCTAATGAAGATGAAGGAGTAACCTAGCAAGGAAATCCATCAACATGCCACTCTCTGTACTGCCTAACCCAGCATAAGAACTTGAAGCTAAGGAAGTCAAAGAAGACGATGATCTTTCAATCAACTTTAATGGTGGTGAAGATCAAACTCCACCTCAATAACCTATTGCAGATCCTCTAGCTAGTAACCTGAGTCTACCAAGAGAGATTAGGACTCATCGCAACCATCCGCTCAATAACATAGTTGATAATGTTCATTATCTTGTAATAACGCGAGGTTAGCTCAGCAGGATAATGAGCTATCCAGCTTTCATCTCATTGATTGAACCCAAGAAGTTCGAAGATGCAGAAGGAGATGATTATTGGATGATCTCAATGCAAGAGGAGATGGATCAATTCAAGCGTAATGATATTTGGGATCTAGTTCCTAAGCATAAAGGGAAATCAATTATCGGCACCAAATGGGATTTCAAGTATAAGCTTGATGAAGATGGCATCATTGTCAGGAACAAGGCCAAGCTTGTTGCTCAAGGTTACAATCAGCAAGAAGGAATCGACTATGATGAGACTTATGCTCCTGTAGCCCTGGCTTGAAGCTATTCGAATCCTGTATGCTTTCGCATCCCATATGAATTTCAAATTGTTTCAAACGGATGTTAAAAGCGCATTCCTCAATGGATTCATTCAAGAGGAAGTTTATGTTTGCCAACCTCTAAGCTTGGAAGATCCGAAGAATCCTAAGCATATTTTCAAACTAAAGAAAGCTCTCTACTGATTGAAGCAAGCTCCAAGAGCTTGGTATAAGAGGCTGATTAATTTCCTAATCAGTAAAGGCTATGAAAGAGGGAAAGCAGATACGACTTTGTTTATCAGGTGAAAGAAAGAAGATGTATTTCTAGTCCAAATCTATGTGGATGATATCATATTTGGAGCAACTGATGAGAAGTTGTGCAAGGAGTTCAACAAGCAAATGAAGAGCGAGTTTGAAATGTCAATGATGAGAGAGCTTAACATTTTCCTTGGACTTTAAATCAAGCAGACTAAAGATGGAATCTTCATAAGTTAAGCAAAGTATGCCAAAGAAGTCCTGAAGAAGTTTGATATGGAGCTTTCGAAACCAATGTCCACTCCCATGGCCATAGATATTATCTTAAGTAAAGATGAAGCTGGTAAACTGGTAGATAGCAAGTTCTATAGATGAATCATCGACTCTCTTCTTTATCTTATAACTAGTAGGCCTGACATTTAGTAAGTTATGTGCTACTGTGCTCATTATCAAGTTGACCCCAGAGAATCACATCTAGAAATTGTGAAGAGGATTCTCCTGCATTTTGCAAGGCTCTCTTGAAGGAATTCAGTGGTATCCTAATAGCACTGATTTCACTCCAAGAGGATTCACAAATGCTGACTATGGCAGAGACAAGCTTGATAGGAAAAGCACTAAAAGAGAATGTCATTTCCTTAGAGAATGCTTTGTCTCATGGTATAGTAAGAATCAAACTTTTATTGCACTGAGTACAACTGAAGTTGAGTACATGGCAGCAGGAAGTTGTTAGCATAACTACTATGGATTAAGCAACAACTAGAAGATTATGGTATAAAGTCTAAGTGTCTCAAAGTTATGTGTGATAACAAGAGCGCAATTGACCTATCCAAAAATCTAGTTCAACATGGAAGGATGAAGCATGTCAATATTAAACATCACTTCATAAGGGATCATGTGTTAAAGGGAGATGTGAAGTTGGAGTACGTTCCTTCAGAGGAATAGCATGCAGATATATTCACCAAACCATTGCCTAAAGAGCAGTTCAATATTCTAAGGCAGCTTATTTGTATGGAGAACCCCATTTGAAGAAAAATTAAGAAACTTGTATGGCAAACCCCATTTGAAGGAAAATTAAGAAATTTGGCTAAGTGTTGAAAAACAAGCCTTAACTCAATCAAATGAGATAACACCTGTCTAACACTGTTTACATTTTAATGTAATGCCGTGAGATTCAGTTTTGTGGTTGAAATCAAAAGCCCACATTTTCAAAAGACTTGCTTTTGAACTGGAATCATTTTCTACTAAACTCACCATTTTACTAAGGCGATTGATTCTTAGCATTGATTTTAATCATGTCTTGTGAGAGCACCATGTATCTATGCGAGTTGAGGATGTCTATAAAAGGTGAAATCTGAAAGGCAGAGAGGTTACTTGATTCTTGAATTATAATCGCTCTCTCTGTAAAAGAACCCTTAATTCTTTTTCTATTCTCAAACTTCCCTCATCTTCAAATGGTAATTACTAAGGAAACCCTAACTCTCCAAGGTAAATCAAAGAAAAAAAATGTTTGTGCACATTGATGGGTTGTGGCAGAAGATCATCTTTCCATTTGGAACCGTATTCACCAAGGAGGAGTGGGCTGAAGATCTAGATTTTGGTCTAGTTTTAGAGGTAAACTATGAGCTCTAATGCTCAATCGGTTCATGCACAAGGTTATCAAGCAGTAGAACCTCAATCAATTCCTCTTGCATGAAGGCCCTGCTATTAAAAGCCTCATTAAGGGTTTCTACACCACCCTCTACACCATTGAGGGATTTGAAGATGTGTTGTTGGTGGAGTTCAACAATGTATCTTACCTAATCTATGTAAATTAGGTGGCTAGCTTATTGAATATGCCTTTGAAAGGCACTGTGTTGAGGAAGACTGGAGATGAGGAGAAGGAGGTTGTCCCGGCAGATTGGGAACTCCCTGCAAACTATGGATTTGGAGAAATAGTTGCATCAGGAATGAGTTGGGAGGCAAGAGCTTTTCATGAGCTTCTTGTGAAAATGTTGCTACCCAAGACTGGGTCCTTGAGTAGTTGCACCTACTTCGAGAGGTGTGTGGTCTACCATATGGTAGAAGGCAGTAAGCAACTTAACTGGCTAGTGTTGCTTATGCA
The DNA here is from genome assembly GCA_949673415.1 of Euphorbia schlechtendalii. NCBI lineage: Eukaryota > Viridiplantae > Streptophyta > Magnoliopsida > Malpighiales > Euphorbiaceae > Euphorbia > Euphorbia schlechtendalii. Next base: position 17,474 of record CATIWQ010093009.1, on the reverse strand, counting down.
TCACTTGACCAAAGTTACTACCGTCTACCATTTCGGTTACCTCATCACCCCTTTGATGAAGGCAATGCGGCTGGATATTGCCCCATTCTTAGATGGCCCAAGGGAGATGGTAATTCCAATTAAGAAGGTGCTGGATATGCCACACTTTAGCAAGCTGAAGTTCAAGCAATTTCACACCCGCTACACCAAGGCCAAGGATCTCAAATTGAAGAAGGCCAGAGTAGAATCGATGGTGTTCCCATAAACTATACTAAAGGAGGACGAGGATGCGTTTGTGGTTAACTTCAAGGGTTCTAGCGAGGAGACCAATGAAGATGTATCTTTGTCTACTCAGCTGGAGCAACTCCCAACAACCACATCCATAGTCTCTTCTGCCAAAGCAAAAGCTGGCTCTCAAAAATTAAAAGCTAGCCCAGCAAAAGAAAGGACAGGAGTCACGCTTGCCCAGCCCCCAACAAGGCAACGAAAGTAAATGAAAGCTAAGATTCACTTTTAGAGGGAAACTGAGGCGAAGTTACAAGTTGAAAAAGAGGAAGATGTTGCAGAGGCACAGAAGACCTTGCTCCAAAGGAAGCACAAAATGGTAGTTTCTAAGGAAACTAAGGAGCAAGGTGACTCCAAGAAGTCTAAGGAGGAGGACTCACCAACTGTGAGTCCAGGCACTGCAACCCATGTAGAAGAGGTGCTATCTAAGGCCAGAGGGACTCAGCGTAAGTGTACTGTCATCAATAGGCCACTGAGGAAAAATGTTCAAGTGGTGAGTAGTGATGAGGATGTTAGAGCAACCATAGTCCTTGATCAGGAAGAGTCTAATCTTCCTGACCCCAACATCTCCACTCCCAAATTCACTCAGATTGAGGAACTTTCTACTCAACCTGAAGTACTTCAAGATGACCCATCCTTGGGTCAAACAGCTAACCCATAAGTACTTTTAAATCTTACCCCTATTTCTTCTATAAATCCTAACACTTCATCTCCTGTACATTCCCCAGTTTCTATCCCTGTAGATTCTGAAATTCCTTTTTCTACTGTAAATTCTCAACCTCCAAATATTGTAAATTCACTAGTAAATATTCCTTCCTCCTCTAACAACACACAAGATTCTTTTTCCCCATGTTTTTCTCCTTCCCGTGCTCAAACACAAACCCAAACACAAAATAATTTCTTCCCTTGTAAAATCTAAGCTAATCGCCACTTCTTCAAATATACAAACTTCTAAACCAACCACTTCTTCAAACCCATCCTCAACCTCTCTAATCCCTCTGATTAGAGACGTTCTTAATGTTGAGAACTTCGCTCAGCTTGGAAATGCAAGTGGTACTGGTACCGAGGCAAATTTTATAGTTAATGAAGTACCTGAACCTAGCAATAAGCCAGTCCAAGAGGACATGGCTGATTCATCGATCTTGGCTTAGATAAGGGAGTTAGCCAAGAAGAAATTCCCAAGTCTTAAATTTGATGCTGAGTTAGATGGGGCACTTAGCAAATACTGCTAGCACAAGAATTGATGGACTTATCTTCCAAGCCTAGGCTAAACTCCCTGAGGTCGATGAACACACATGTTTTCCCTTTAAATCAATCTACTTCAAGGAGTTTGAGAAAATTCAAGGTAGTTTGTTTGTGATTTGAAATCACTTAGCCAAGGAGAGCGCCAAGAGCTTAGTTGATAAGATGGCCCTCATCTTAATCAACTTATCGAAGTTTGTAGCTTAGCTTGGCATAGCTATAACATCTATCCCCATGTCTACTGCACTCGCTGACGAGATTGCAAGAATGATAAAGGGTAGTGTGGATGTTTCTGCTGAGTAGTTTGAGTTCCACAATGGAAACTCAAACTACACAGTTCCATAAGTTTGGCAAAGAGCGAGCCAAAATCAAGAAGAGCACCGACCACAAAATTGACCATATATTCAAGGAGGTGGAGACCACCAAAGATATAGGGCACAGCATGGCAAAGTTGTAGGAGATGATGTCCATATTTATAATGAACCAAGATAACAAGATTGATCAAGTTCTCAAAATGACCAAAAACTTATGCTGAACATTGATTCTCTAACCAACAAGCTGGATGATGTATGCAAGGAGATCAATGATCACACAGATGACAAGGTTTCTAAGGCGTAAAAGTTCATCTTTAACTCCATGAGCAAGATCTTTCTAGAATCGACTGAGTCTTTGGACCCTAAAAGCTGCTTCTAAGTACACAAGAAGCTCAACATACTTAAAGTCAAAATCGAGGAACTTTAGAAGAACGTAGGGTAGCTTGTATCAAACGGGATGTATGATGCTAAGGATATTGATTACACTGCAAGGTGTATGTCATCAACCTGCCCAAAGATCCTTGACATGGAAGTAAAGTTGAAGATTTCTCTCTCTGCCTCAGACTTCAAAACTCTATTATAGTGCTTTCAATAGTTCGCACCCCAAGGATTCGACCAAATAACTCATCTTTCCATATTCCGTCATATGCTCTTTATAGAACTAAATGACTAAAATTTTCTAACCAACAAGGGTAAGGAGATGCTGGAGTAGGAGATTTCCCCTCTGATCATAGAAAGGTAGGAGGATTTTCAGTGTGCTTTAGACTCTTTCAAAGTTAGCTTAGAATAAATTGTGAAGGGATAGATATCAAAGGGGGAGAAGGTAGTTGAAGATACCCTCAAGATTGTAAATTTGAACAAGGGATCTCTTCCTAAGCGACCTCATCATCATCATCAACAACATCAAACCTTTAATCATCAACACAAGCCATCTAGACAAACCTCTTCTTCACAACATCACAAATAAGCCAATGTATCTAGAATAAGCAATTCTTGTAATAGGATAGAATCATTGTAATCTTAGCTCAGGACATGTTTTGTGAACAGACTAAGTATTTGTTATCAATTAATAAAAATTACAAGTTTTTTCCATACCAAGTTAAGAACTTCTTAACTCTTTATCTATTTTTTCTTAGTATTTCTATTGTTGTCTATTGATAATCTGATGTAGGATTACATATAAGGAGACCTTTTTCAAAGAAAAGCTGAAGTAAGACAAAGTCCCAATTTGAAGATAATTTCTCTAAGTATGGGGGAGCTGAGTTGATTACTGGAGAAAGCTCACTCGGTATGGGGGAGTCCAAACAGACTAAGGAAATCACTCAGCATGGGGAAGTCTTACATCACTTTCCAGGTATTCTCATATCTTTAAACTATCTATTCAATTAATCTCTTCTACTACCTAATTTGTTATCTAGCCAAAATGGGGGAGATTGTTGAACCCAAGTTAATAGTACTTCACGGTACTTAAAACGTTTTAGAAATAACAAACTAACTAGGATAGTGAAATTAATTTAGTACTAAGTATACTCTTAATTAATGAATTTTACTTGAGTTTGTTTAAGGGAAAATAACTCAGTTTACTAAGTAATAAATAAATTGATGGCTTAGAGTAAGAAAATCTGAGTGAAGCTTAGTTTTAATAGTTTATAAGATATTTACTTAGCTGAGCTGAGTTAGCTTTTTCATCTAAAAATTGAGTATCTTTGACACTTAGAGAATTAAATGACACATGTGCCACTAACCGTCTCTATGAGAAATGGAATATTATTTTGATTCTTTTCAAGAGAACAGGCACTGAAATTAAAAAAGATATTTCAGTGGTCCTCACAAATAAAAGGTATCAGTACGGAATGTTGGAGATTCCTCACTAAAGTCCAAAACAAAAGGAATCCTCTAACATGCGCTGCTTCTCAGTGTCTGCGTGCTACTCTACAACGTCAACAAGTCAACGAATTGTATAATTCCATGTTGCAACTCGTGCGCCTCTCTATCAGAACGGATTGCTTGAAGACAAATGAATTTTTGACGGTTTGGATTAACGGATTAATCTCGCACTTCAACGTTCGAAATCTCTGTCTCTAAACGTCCAGGAATTTATCTCCAATGAAAAAATTCGAAATATTTGAAGAGAAGAGATATAGAAGAGCTGTCAGGATGAGAAGTTTGCAACGGCTAATTCTAAGACCTTCAACTATAAATAGAAGACTAGAGCAGATGTTCAAACTTGGTGAATCACCTCGAATTTCTTTGAGAGCTAAAACTCTATTCAAATACTCCTAGCTTCAAGAAATTCCAATTCAAGCAATCAGGAAACAATCATTTTTCCAAATCTATTTGTAATAGAGAGAATAGGCACTTAAGATTTAACATTGTAAAGGAATCAACGATTCTATAAGTTGAATTCCTCTATTCGCATCTTTTTGATAAATCTGTGTCAGTTTAGGAAGGGTACCTAAATTGAGTTTGAGAGGTAGTTAGAAAGGAGGGTACTTTCTGTAATTATTTCTACCCACTGTAAAGGCTTCTACGCCTAAGGAATGAATGAATCACTAGTGGATTAAAGCTCGGAAAGGAATCTGGGGACTGGAGGTAGGCTAAGGGCTGAACCAGGATAAAATATCAGGTGTAAAAGTTATAACCTTATTTGTTTGCCTTTATCGCGATCATCTCATTCATCATTCTGTCTATTTCACTAAGTTTGCTTGAAAACTAATCTGAGCTGAGTAAAGTACTCAGCAGCGATTGAAGATAAACTGTATCAGCAAAGTTGAGCAATTTATTATTTTTAGACCCAACTCAGCACGATTAACTCAGCATGTATCTAAAAGCATAAATTGGTAAAATATTTTTACAAATAACAAAAAGAAACCAAGAATTGCATTCTCCCCCCCCCCCCTCTACTGTTAATTTAAGCCGTTTAGGTCCAACTACAAGATAAACATTAGTGGAGCCTAGGATAAATCAATCATATACACATTATTAATTGTAGGAGCATAGAGTATAGTTGAGTAAGTCTTACGGTCAATAACTGAGCAACCTACTAAGTCAAATGTAACCCTCCTGCCTTTGTCACAAAGTTGGGATATGCTTAGCAAGTTGAACTTAAGTCCTTTGACTAGAGACACCTCTTCGATTGAAGGAGAAACATCAACAATGCCACATCCAACAATCTTCCCTTTATGGTTATCTCCGAAGCTGACACTCCCATTTCTTTTACGCTCCAATAAGATGAACAGGCTTTCATATCTTGTCATATTCCTAGAGCATCTATTATCCAAACACCACATTCTAGTGTCCTTAATGGATTTTAGGCTCACCTGCAATAAAGTTACATTTTCTTAGGTACCCATGCTTTTAAGTTGGGTTTTCCCTTGTTAATAGTGCTTAAATTAGTCAAGTCATGCTCCTCATAATAACCATTTTTATGCTTACACATTCTTGTGGCATGTCCAGCTTTACCACAAAACCACACACTACTTTTGCTTTAGGCTGCTAGCTTTCTTCTTTGTAGAGGAATTCTTCCTCTTAGAATTGCAAGTTTGGTTACTCAAAGATGGACTATTGGCTGGAAGAGGAACCCATTTCTTCTTTAAAGCTGTTATCTCAGTAGTCAACTCATCTAATTTCTTAATGAGATTATTATTTTGACATTCATGATATTTAATTATTTCTTGAAGAAAATGGATATCAAGAGATAAGGAAGCAATAGTATCTTCCTGATCTTCACTTCTCCTCACTAGTTCTTTGATGCTTTTACCGAACTTCTTAGTCAGCTTCATCACATCAAAGAGTAAATAGGCGAAATCTTCTATTGACAAACGGATTTCAGGATGTACCTTAGTTTGCCGATATTTCCCTTTGTTTCGCTCAACTTCAGAGTCAACGGTAGATGAATTGCTCTTGGAAGAAGATGCTAAGCTCTCACCTCTTTGATTCTCAATCACCATCAAGAAGAGGTTTGGTAGAATCAGTAGCTTCTTCATCTGAGGATGAAGATTCCTCGGATATGCTCTAGGTGATAACAAGTGCCTCATTTTTCTTAGCGAACCTCTTCATGAATCTCTCCTTTTTGGATTTCAAGACCAGACGACTGAATATGACCCTTCTCGCCATAGCCAAAACACTTAATGTCCTTGATGTGCTCCTTCTTGGATCCTTCCTCAACTCCACGCTAGTGCTGAGTTGGCTTGGTTTTGCTGGTTAACATCTTTTTGTTGAACTTCCCATCTTTCTTCATGAAGTGCTTGAATCACCTTGTGAGAAGTGCCATATGCTCATCTGAATCAAGAGGGGTTTGTGCATATGATCTTAGAGGGCTTCCATTCTGAGAGCCTTATCTTCATCAACTCCTTTCAAACACACTCAACGTGAGTTTTTATATGTTTTAATATTTCATTGTATGGTATTCAATAAAAGATGCTCGAAGATTTGAGATTTTCAATCGATTTCCGCCTTTGTGATTGAATTTCAATAAAAAAAAATCCCTTCAAGTTAAACCTAATAATAGTTGATTGATCCTTTTAATGATTTATTCTCAAGCTTGTATTTTGTTTTGTGCTCAAATGAGATGAATGTGAATGAATTACATGGTCTTGAATTTTAAATCAAATTAGGTTGCTACTGTTATAAGTAAAATGAAGCAACAAAAATATACATTGCACGAATACATAGACTAGTAGAGAACAAGGAATATAGAGAGAAAGTATGGGTATTATGTTATTATACTTCTTATGAATTGTGTACAATAACCTATATTTTAGACAAATGTTAACTACTTGTGGAAACACAAGTTACACATATAAATATACATAAATAGAGGGTTAATGGACATCAATACAATTAATTATATATGTTATATAAAATATATATTTACAACACTTCCCCTTTAATGTTCATTTTCGCTAATAAGACACTGCCTCGTTAAAAATCTTACAAAGGAAAACCCTGTGGGATAAAACCTACCATCGAATTTACCTCTCGGTGTTCGAATTACAAGTTCAAAAACTTTTCCTTTTCAATATAAATAGTTTTTCTTGAACTATATCTTTCCATTTTGTCAATCACTTTTGATTTGACATTCTTGCACAAACTGAGTTCATATATTCTCATATTCCATATTCATTGACACATTGTAGGTAAAATATGGTCCACACCAAATTATTTATATTTAATATTTTAGTGGTACAAATATAAATTATTTGAGTTTTCTTATATTTAATAACATCAAGTGTTTGCACTTCGGGTGCTAGTACTTTTGCAAGTAACATTTTTTTATCATAAGCCATGATGTGAATCAATATCGGGGGAAAAAATCTTTTGATTTACCACTCCTAGTATTGTCATCAATTTGATTTTTCAATCCAGTGAAAATCATTTATCAATTTTACAATTCCACTTCGGGTGGAAATTTTTTATCGATTTTAGAATATCACATCGCGTGGAGATTATTCATCAAATTTATTTTCCACTTCAAGTGAAAATTATTCAAAAATAAAATTTTTCCACTTCAAGTAAAAATTATTCATCCATTTTACTCTTCCACTTCGGGTGGAAATCATTCATCTATTTTATATTTCCACTCCATTTAGAAATTGCTAGCACGTTATTTTAATTTGAAATTGTAAACATATTTCCTTCAAAACTTTTACAAAAGATCTTCTGGACCTTCAATAGTCGATTATTACTGTTTTGATTTTTTATATGATATTACATCATATAATATTGATTGTAACTCAAAATTAATTTATTTAAAAAACTCATGATAAACTTCACCAAATCTTGATGAATTGGACTAAACGATTGCAATTTATTGTTGAACGAAACATCATTCTTTATATGCATAAATTTTGTCAACAAAATTTTCAAAACAAATAAGAAAAATATATATGTAAAAATAATAACAATAATAAATACAATGAAATTGGCAAAAGAAAAAAAATCCCTCATTGATCAAATTTCATGTATCTTTGTAATTTTCATCACCATCACATTTTTGTTCATCAAAATAGTTGTATGATATTCTTGTTGGTATATCGAAAGAGCAAACTCGTGTTGATAACATGTTATAAGTAAAATAAATCAACAAGAACATACATTACATGAATACATAAAAAACAGAGAATAAGAAATATAGAGAGAAAGTATGAGTATTGTATTATTATACTTCTTATGAATTATGTACAATAAACCTATATTTATAGGTGAATGTTAATTACTTGTAGAGACACAAGTTACACTTATAAATATACATAAATAGAGGGTTAATGGACATTAACACAATTGATTATATATGTTACATAAAACATATATTTACAACAACTACTTTTATTTTATGTTTTTTTGCATGTAAGGTTGTTTTAATTTTTATTTCATGTTTTGCTTAAAATGTCGAATGGAATATTGCAAAATATTCGATAGGGAATGCAAAATATCGAACAGGGAAATGAAAGAAAATTTGATCCCACACTTATTAATGGATGTGAATATGTATATGTATATGGAAAAAAAATTTCCCCATGTAGAGTAAAATTATTGAAATATTTATGGAAAGAGGAAAAGATGAGGTTCATAACTACTCCATAGTATTGACAAAATAAGTGCAATTTCATGTTTTTCTAATGCCTTGTTTGGTTCATGGTATGATATGGTTCTAACTTAAATTCACTTATTTGGTTGTATAGTTATTTTCATCGTATGGTTCTCTCATAGTTTTTTCATGATTTCAAGAACCATGAAAATAGAATTACGTATCTAATGATTCTCATATAAATCAAGCAGAATTTTAAAATAATTTTATCATATCATATTAAACATCCAAATATGAAATTTTGAAAAAATCGTAATTTAATGAATGGAAAATTATCATTTGGCTAAATAAAAGTAGGGCGACTAAAAAGCAAAATCTTAAACACCAAGACAGTCAGTCAGTCACAGCTAATTGTAAACCAATCATTCTTCAGGATATGATTTAAACTTTGAGTGGGTCCCAGTGATCAACCAATTAGCATGGACTATGTTGACACGTCTAGTGTAACACTATCATACTCCCGATAGTAGTGGGTAAGATAAGAAAGAATAAACAATTGCCACACCATTCAATGCAATCGCAATCCCTATCATCCAATAAGTTCACTTTCAGATTCAACAATTTCAATGATTTCACAAAATTAAGGCACAGTAGAAGAATCACTTCAGCATTGGTTTTGAGCATTCAAGAGGTTTCAATTCCCTTCAAAACAGAAAACGAAAAGAAGAAAAGAAGAATGAGCTCTTCTTCTTCTTCAAAGACATTGAGGAAAGTGGAGGTGGTTTCACCAGTTCCAGCTGATATTGACATTGCTAATTCAGTTGAACCTTTTCATATATCTGAAATTGCTGAACAACTTAATCTTACCCCTAACCATTATGATCTCTATGGCAAATACAAAGCCAAGGTATTTGTGGATTGATTGGTTAACTGGTTTTGTTTGGAGGATTAGTTTTTGATTTATTGTTTGTTATTAGGTTTTGTTATCCGTTCTTGATGAGCTTCAAGGTGCAACAGATGGATATTACGTGGTGGTGGGAGGGATTACGCCGACACCACTTGGGGAAGGCAAGTCTACTACTACTGTTGGCCTTTGTCAAGCTCTCGGTGCTTTCCTTGATAAAAAGGTCTTTTCATTTCCCCTTTTGTCTGATGAATTTTTGCAAATTTGGTTTTTGTAATTTCAGTCAAACACTATGGATTCAAGTGTGAGTAAATCAGATAAAGATCATGGTAAAACCTTTTTCGAATTTTTGGTATGGTTTTAACGGATGTGCACTCAGTTATAAAGCCGGAAATTTAAGGATAGAAAGTAAGAAAAGAGGAGAGGTAGACCTAAGAATAGAAGGTGGGAAACTATTTTGAAAGATGTATTGTACGTTTATTAGATATCAACAAGCATTTGGCATTTGACATTTGATAGGGCCATAAGATCCACATAGCCGACCCCACTTAACAGGCTTCTTCCCTAGACAGTATTTTGCAAAAAGGGCTTCTTCCCTAGAGAGTATACTAGTAACTAATGGATGAATTCGTTGCTTGTACTGGATAATGAAGATCAAACATCTGGTACTTTTGATAGGTTTTCACTTCTCCATTGGGTCTCTCTCTTAAGCTGAAACCTTCATTTACTTTTTTTTCCTTCCTTCTAACCTTTAAACAACACATTTTATTTCCTTTTGCATTTGTTGCCTTTATTTAATTGCTCTGCCAGTTTTTGCTGGTAACCTTTGAATGCTTGTTTTTTGCTGTTGAAAATTTGTAATTTATATTACTTTCATTGTTGTAAATAAGTGCCTTCAGATATATCTGGACTGCTTTTTACTATGCTCACGAATTTGCAGAATTCATGGTTTTCATTCTATGCACAATAACTATCTCTTTTCCTCTGTGTGGGTTGAGTTTCTTTGAGATTCACAATAGAGATGACTTTTCTTGATGCATCAACTTCATTTTCGTAATTAACAGTTAGCATTTGTTTGTTTTCTTCTTTACGAGTACATACAGTGTGAAAATTGATACCAATCTTGTCGGGTTTTTCGACTGGTATCAGAATATACTTTGATTTAGTGCCTTAATGATGTCAGGTTGTGACCTGCCTTCGTCAACCATCGCAAGGACCCACTTTTGGAATAAAAGGGGGCGCCGCTGGTGGTGGATACAGTCAAGTCATTCCAATGGATGAATTTAACCTTCACTTAACAGGAGACATCCATGCTATTACTGCCGCAAACAATCTCCTGGCAGCTGCAATCGATACTCGAATATTCCACGAGTCTTCCCAATCAGATAAAGCCCTTTTCAACCGGTTATGCCCCCCCAACAAGGAAGGAAAAAGAAACTTCAGCAACATAATGTTTCGGCGTCTAAAAAAGCTCGGAATCTCCAAGACCAAACCAGAGGAGCTTACGCCACAAGAAGTGAAGAAATTCACGAGACTCGATATTGACCTGAATTCAATCATATGGAGAAGAGTGATGGATGTCAACGACCGTTTCTTGAGGAAGATCACAGTTGGACAAGGCCCTGAAGAAAAAGGGATGGTCAGAGAAACTGGTTTTGATATTTCTGTTGCTAGTGAGATCATGGCGGTTTTGGCCCTCACGACATCTCTTTCCGACATGAGAGAGAGGCTCGGGAAAATGGTAGTAGGAAACAGCAAGTCGGGTGACCCTATAACTGCCGACGATCTTGGCCTAGGTGGTGCTTTGACTGTACTGATGAAAGATGCCATAAATCCGACACTGATGCAGACAATTGAAGGAACGCCAGTTCTTGTCCATGCCGGTCCTTTTGCCAACATAGCCCACGGGAATTCCTCGATAGTTGCTGATAAAATTGCGCTGAAACTGGTAGGAAAAGGCGGGTTTGTTGTGACCGAAGCGGGTTTTGGGGCTGATATTGGGACGGAGAAGTTTATGAACATAAAGTGCCGATATAGCGGGTTGATGCCACAGTGTGCTGTGATTGTTGCGACGATTCGTGCTCTGAAAATGCATGGGGGAGGGCCGGAAGTTGTGGCTGGGAAGGCTCTCGATAGGGCCTATACAACGGAGAATGTGGGTTTGGTCGAAGCTGGGTGTGTGAATTTGGCAAGGCATATTTCGAACACAAAAGCTTATGGGGTGAATGTTGTTGTTGCTGTGAATATGTTCTCAACTGATACTGAAGCGGAACTTAATGCAGTGAAAAAGGCATCTCTTGCTGCTGGTGCATATGCTGCTGTTATTTGCACTCATCATGCCCATGGTGGCAAAGGAGCGGTCAGTTATTTCTTCCTATCCTTTTCAGTTAGCATAACATCTATTCCCTTAATTGAATAAGTTTCGATCAACATTGGAAAGACTTAGTTACAAGTAAGTTTTTCACATGTCTGGTTTAAAAATTCCTGTAAAACAAACTTGAGTTCAGATTGCTGCTAGCTATTGGTATGCCCTTGTGAAAAGACTAAGCACCTTTCTGTGTTTTACTTACTAAGCTTAATGGGAAACTGAAGTTGATCTAATAATAGTTAATTTTTTGCTTTCTGTATCGGTGCATAATTTTGGACTGCCAACTTATTGATTGGAAATTGACAATATACATTTTACACTTTAGGCCAAAATGCTAGTAAATGATAAAAGGTAATCCGTATTTCTGTGTGCTTCTCCTTATAAATATTATAATGCATTTAATGTTTCTTTATGATATAGAATTCTACATATATACCCCACAGAGAAAACCACATATTCTTGTGTGTTGAAAAAGTCGAATCCTTGATATCTGATTTTCTTAATAAGCTAGGAACTGATATATTTATTGATGTTGTATTTATTGAAGTAACATCTTTGCAACTGTTGCATTTTGGAGTTCGGAATGACAATTTTGTTTTAACTCAAGCTGTCTTCATCTCTCTAGTATTATCTAGTCTACAAATATTTTTGGTTTGGTGGATTGTGAAGAGGTTGGGAAAAAATCAAGCAATCTATGCACATTTTTTTTATCAAATTGCATAAAGTATTGTACCATATTTGAAAGAGATGGGACCAAAATATGAACAAATAGTTGCTACTGTGCAATATTATTAGACGGTTTGACAAAGAATTAGTGAGTATTTGGTTTAATTGTTTATGTTGTTGTTTGTTGATAGGAATGCGATACTTTTTTGTCTTCAAACAGTAGTTTCCCATCTATAGTTACCAAACATTTAAACTTATCATTTGATACAGAAAAAATAAAAAGATAAATAACTGTTCGAAACATTCACTCGTATTCCAGCATAAATTGAGGTGGTCATCTTACTATGCTCATTTGATTAGACAAGTGTCGTAATTATGAACTCAAACTCAATTACTTGGCTTTTGCGTAATTCATGGTTTTTTCTGTCATGAAATGACTAACAATTCGTGCATTTTATTCTCCCATTGGCTGAATTTTTGTTAACTGAATGCTAATAATCAGGTGGAGCTGGGATTCGCAGTTCAAAGAGCTTGCGAGAATGTGGCAGAACCATTGAAGTTTCTATACCCATTGAATGTTAGTATCAAAGAGAAAATTGAGGCAATAGCAAGATCATACGGTGCTAGTGGTGTCGACTACTCAGAACAGGTAAACTTTATATATATATATATATATATATATATATATATATATATATATATATATATAACTGGTGTAACGTATCAAATGCCCCTAAAATTGTTGGAAAATATTGAATATTACCTTCGAAATCTGCAAATGTTCAATTAAGACCCTATCATTCCACATCGGTGCTATTTTATCCATAATTCACGAGATTTCAGGATTTCTCCATTGTAGTGCATTACCTAGACACTAACTTGTCTAATTTTTTTTTTAAGTCAAACTGATCCATATCTCTGCTTCGTTGCAAATAAAACCTACAACTCGAAATACGTACCTTCTAAAATGTTTTGGAAGTTCTTGGATTCCGTAAATTACGGAAAAAATTGCACCAATGTGAAAAATATGGATGTTGACCCTTTTTATACTTTGTGAGTGAATTCCGATTTCCCCTGGACATTTTGGTACCATAACCCTTATCAATTGAACTCTCCAAGTGACAAATGTCTTGGCCTACTGGTTGAAATTGAATTTGTGATCTTAGAGATCACAGGTTCGAGTCACATAAAGGACGGGAGGGTAGGGGATTTTCCTTTGTATTTAACATGAAATGCTTTTTTTTTTAAGAAAAAACCATTGAACTCTCGAATGACACGGGTTTGTATATGTAAAACCAGGCAGAGAAGCAAATAGAGATGTACACAAGACAGGGTTTTACAGAACTACCAATTTGTATGGCAAAAACGCAATATTCGTTTACGCATAATGCAGCGGAGAAGGGAGCGCCTTCTGGATTTGTTCTGCCAATAAGAGATGTGAGGGCAAGCATTGGTGCTGGTTTCATATATCCTTTGGTGGGGACGATGAGTACAATGCCGGGACTTCCAACTCGCCCTTGCTTTTATGACATTGATCTCGACACCTCCACTGGTAAGGTCTTTGGTCTCTCCTAGTCTTTCCTTTTTAGCAGGCATGCTTCTTCTATGTGCTTGGCATCAATTCTCTTGAAAAAAATGTTTGTTACTCGTGAAATGGACTGGTTAAATAAAAAGGTTGTATTTCATTGTGAAAAATCAAAGCGTGTTCTTGTATCATCGATTTGACTGTTTATCATAGCCATACACATCTCTACCATCAACAATTTAGACAAGATCGTTCTCTTGATTATAATATAAGTATAATTTTGATCTGTTGTGGATGTTTTGTACTATTACAGTTTTATTAATGGTATGTGCTAAATATATACTCCTGGTCCTAGTGAAGTACTTAATCCACATAGTCCCCAAAAGAAACGTTGACGACACGTTCAAAAGCACACTGGGCTGGAGAAGGCACCCCAGTCTAAATGCATCCGTTTAACTAAGAAGGAAGTTTATAAAATATTATTAACTACGTGTTTTTTTTTTATTTTGGTTTGTAATTTCAACGCTCTTTTAAATCTTTTAATCCTTTAAGAAAGTCCATGTTTTGTTAAAAGGACGCGTGGACTGATTTGGGGTTTTTTTACTGTTACTTTGAAATACATTTGGAAACCGACTATATAAAAATTAGAGCCAGATTTTGAGACAAGCTATCAGATCTCCACTTTTTTTTCATTGAAAGCTGGCAGAAAAATCTTGTAGAGGGACGATGATTTCAGCCAGTTGGCTCCCCGCTAGCCTACCCAAAACAAAAACTTAAACCCCAAGTATCATAAACGAACAAAGGAAAATAGTTCATAAAAGTAAACCAGAACATAGCTTATTCACTAACATCTTGAACAAAAAAATGGTACCAAAGACTAGGAATGGAATTCCAGATCGTAGGGAATGAAAAGGAACCAACCATTTTCCTAATTTTATATTCCCAAATCTTATTTTGCAAGTGCAGTGTTTTTCTCCAACCATCTTTCTCGTTTTCTATTTCAAATTAAATTTACTTTAAAGTAATTATATTTTACTACTCCCTCCGATTCCCAATATTTGTCATTTTAGACGTTTCACTTTGGTTTCTAATGCTTGTCATTTTAAAATATCAATGCATTTTTAATAAGATTTTCCTCATTTACCCTTGCATTAATCAGGAAAGAGATTAAGTGTAGGTAATTAAGAAGAGAAAATTTTATTATAAAAGTAAAAGGGATAAAATAATCATTTTACAGTACATTATACTAAACTAACAAAAACGATAACAAAACAAAAACTAAAAACAATTAAAAAAAAATAGTATTATTTTATCGTCCTTGTATTTGGAGAATCTCATTTTAGAGATAAACACGTGAAGAATGGTTGAAGTTGATCATTACTTATATTCATTTCTCATTTAAAAATTTTTTCAAAATAGGAAACAATTGGACTTGCTTGAGAACTAAACTGTTGCATCTCGGAAAATTCCACTACAACCACTGTCGCGTCTTACCAAGACCGAAATATATGTGTTGACTTTAATCCATCCAGGAGGAGGAGTTGTCCAACATACATGAATTATTTTAGGAGCCTTTGAAAACCTCAGTTGTTGGCACAAATTCTGCAAAATATGACGCTCAACCAGCGAATTCCAAACCGTACCTGTACCCAAAGAATATGCTCTACGCAACATGGTATGACAATTGCTGCTAGGTGATGAAATGCACCAAAATTGAAAACATTTTCTTTCACAGTAAAGAGCGTAAACGAGAATCAGTTTCTCATTGAGATCTTAGACACGAGGTTACATGATCACACACATACACCTAGATACATGTTCTCGTCCTCTTGGGTTTCTTATTTCAGTCTTAACGAGCATATTTGAATTATCATAAGTTGGAAAAACAGAAAGCACCTATAAGGTGTAGCTCGATTGCAATGCAAGATGAGTGAGTAAGTGATCAGTTTCGACTATCACTTAATACATAAATATGAAGGGAAAGGATGATGAGCTTTAACAATGACTAAGCCCTAAACAAGATGATCTCAATAAACATATTAAAAATCCCCGCCCAATGGATATTTTGAGATTCACTACCTGACTTTACATTCTTACGACATTATTAGGTGTTTGACAGAATTATTGCCGCCTAACAGGGCTGTCTCGGAATTTTTAGGGGCTTGGGCCCTCGTGATATAGAAATATATTAAAAAAAATTCAATAATAAACTTTAAACATAGCAGCGCTCTTTGACAAATACACTTTATTAAATTAACTAACTACGCAAGTAAGATTTGAGTAACTTTCATTTTGAAAACTTTTGCAACATTTGTAACTATAACGTCATTGATAATACCAATATTTTATATGCAAAAATTACATTAGAAAAATAATCAATTTCAAAAAAAGTTACTGTAAATGAGAAAAAGAGTATACAACGTGATTTTGAAGCGTAATTTCCAATTTCAAGAAATTATTATTTCCAAAATTAACAATCAACTAAATTGGATGAAACTGAATAGATCGACAAAATATAAGAAATTGTGAGAACAGTTTAATTTTATATATACGGTTGTTAAATTTAACGAATTATAAATTTACATTTTACAGCTTCAAAATAACAAATTAAATCTAACAAATTAACAATCAATAAGAATAACGTAGAGCCAATCTTATGCATGTAAATTAAATCAAATTAAAAGTTAAACCGATGAATTTGATCTAGCAAATTCAATCATGTAATCTCACATACTAGAAAGGAAAACAAAGACACTTGTTACCCAGGTAAATTTCGTATTGAAAGTAAAAATAATGATAGAATTACTCTAGAGGGGGGGGGGGGGGGGGGTGAATAGAGTATTGAAAACTTTTCGTGATAGAACGTTGAAACAGTTTGCGGAATGTAATATGAGCTGTGAACGTCAAGGCCTTGAGATAAGCAATCAAGATCTTGAGACAGATTGTCAAGGCCTTGAAATATAAACAGTAAATAAATGAATATAAATGCGTAAAGTAAATTGCACAAGTATTTAAGGAGTTCGACTTCTAATAAGTCTACTTCTCCACCTAGGATTTCTCACCCAACCCAAGGATTTCAATGTTATTTTATTAATTCTACCTTTAGGGTCCTAGATACAATCTAGAAGAATTCCGTTACTTCTAATCCCGTAGCTAATCTCGCTACTATATCTAGTATAACCCAATTCCCGAATTAATAAAATGATCAATCTAAACTCTCGAGCATTTGAGTATTGTTAATACTCTTAGCTATAATGATACTCTCAAAAGTAATAACAATAATAATAACAAGAGAGTATAAAATATGAATATCGAAAGTTGAAGCTCTTTGATTCTTGAAAGCTTTTTGATTTCTGATGTAACTCGTTGTATGTCTCTGTCTTTTAGCCTTCAAGAATTATTTCCTTTATATCGACTCTATTAAATCTTCTAGCCGTTGGAAGAAATCAAGTAGCTGTTGAGTTCTAGCCGTTTGAACAAATCTCTTCAAGTGATATGTTGGACTATTTCAAACAGATTTCTATCCATGTATCCAACTGCTCAAATCTGAATATATCCTTAATTATGGCTAGATAAAAGCTAAAATTATCTCACAAATAATATTCAAATAAATAAACAATATCTAAACAATACTGATCAAATAAATTCGAATATAACAAAGG
>CATIWQ010093007.1:0-47841 GCA_949673415.1 Euphorbia schlechtendalii | reverse complement strand
GTCCAGGTTCATAGACTCCCAATAAAAGCCAGCGAGGCTTACCCTCCTGACTAATGTTACAGCCGCTTGGTGGGAGCCACAGTCTCCTTCGTGAAGTTCTTGCTATATTTTGGCTCCTTCTTGAGCCGTTATGCATTTTTTCCAGGCGTTTGAGTATGATGTTCTGTAAAGCTCCCCATTTAGTAAAGAAAACCGCATAGTTTTCCTTATAGTTTTGGTGGCCTCAATTTTATCGTTGGGAAGCTTTTTTATGGAAGGTAATCATAGATGGCTTTCATCCACCCCGAGATCTCGCTGTTCTATTAATAAGCTCACCTCCATTTCATTGTTCGTCGTGTGATTACCTCGTACGGGCATGTGAGGTTTTTCCATTCTTCTTTACTTGAAATCGCCTTGGCTAATTCATTGGCTCGCCCATTTTCTTTCCTGGGAACATGTTCAACTTTCCAAGCTACTCCTTTTGACTCTAGTATCTCTATAAGATGTCTTACCTTTGAGAGATACTTTGCCATTTCAACGTCTTTTATTTTGAAGTTTTGATTAATCTGGTTTACGACTAGCCTTGAGTCACAGTTGAGCAATAATTGATCTGGTGCTATCTCTCAGGCTAGCTCTAGCCCTTTGATAACTGCCTCATATTCTGCCGCATTGTTGGTTGCGGGGAAGGCTAGTTTGGTTGCGTAGGAGAATCTGATTTTTCTAGGGCCTCGAATGTACACGCCGACTTCGGCTCCTTCATGAGAGGATACTCCATCCACTAGGATTTCCCATTCTTCAGTTTTGATTTCTTTGGCGGGTTCGAGCCCTGCGAATTCAACCACAAAGTTAGCCAGAACTTGAGCTTTCATGGCGCTTCTACTTTCAAATCTTATGTCATGCTCCCCCAAATGGATAGCCCACTCGGCCCATCTCCCTGATGTTTCAGGCAGTTGGAGGACCTTTTTAAGCGGGAAATTGGTCCTCACTATAATTGTGTGGGCCTGGAAGTACGGTCTCAGCCATGTGGAGGCTGAGATCAAGGCCAGGGCTAGTTTTTCAATCCGAGGATATCTGAGCTCGACGTTTCTCAGCACTTTGCTGGTGTAATAAATTGGGAATTGATCTTGCCCTTCCTCTCGAATCAGAATTGTTCCTATGGCCTCATCGATGGCAACAAGTACATGTATAATGTGTCATCTGGCTGAGGTGTGCTAAGGAGTGGTGGTTTTCCCAAAAATTTCTTTAGCTCTTTAAAAGACACTTGGCAGGGTTAATCCCATTTGAAGTCTTTATCCTTCTTCATTGCCTTATAGATAGGCATGCACCTCTTGGTTGAGAAAGATATAAATCTTCCCAAAGCGTTGACCCTGCCCTTTAACCTTTGAACTTCATTTAGGGTTCAAGGTGGTTCTATTTTCAGAATTACCTCGATTTTCTCCGGGTTGGCCTCTATCCCCCGCTGAGAAATCATGAATCCCAAAAATTTACCCCCTTTTATTCTAAATGTGCATTTCTCCGGATTGAGTTTCAGGCGGTATTCTTGTAATACTTTGAAAACACTTCGGATGTCTTCTGCATGTTCCGCCTTGCTTTTGCTCTTTATTATCATATCATCTACGTAAACCTCCACTGATTTTCCTACCTCATCTCGGAACATTTCATTGATCAGCCTTTGATATGGTTCTCCCGCATTCTTCAAACCAAAGGGCATGACAGTATAATAGTAAGTACCTTGGTGGGTTATGAAGGATGTTTTTTCTTCATCAACGGGGTGCATGGGTATTTAGTTATACCCACACTTGGCATCTAACAATGAGTATACTACATAGCCTGTTGTTGCGTCCGATAATTGATCCATGATTGGGAGTGGGTAAGCGTCCTTTAGAGTGGCTTTGTTTACATCAGTGAAGTCTACGCACATTCTGTAGGCTCCGCTTGGTTTTTTAACTAGCACAATGTTGGATAACCAGCTCGGATAATGGACCTCTCTGATGTGTTCAGCTTTTAAGAGTTTGTCTACCTCTTCTTCAATGGCCCTCTACATTTTGGGCGCATACTTTCTTTTCTTTTGGATGACCGGCTCGGCACTTGGGTTCAAATTCAGCCTATGTTGCATAACCTCAGGTTTGATGCCCACAAGATCTTCTGATGACCATGAAAAGACATGTTGTTGGTCTGTGAGGGCGCAGATTATTTCTACCTTTGCATTGTTGCAAAGGTTTCTTCCAATTTTCAGCGAACGTTCTGGGCCAACTTTGAGCTCTTCCAACTCCTCCGCCGCCTCGATTTTCTCCGGCCGATCGGCTTCCAACTCCTCTTCTACCAGGAGTGATTCTCTGTGTAATGAGGCCAGATATGCCTCCTGAGCTACTTGGGGGTTGCCTATTAATGCCGCAGTCCCTTTCATAGTTGGTTTGTGAAATACCAAATCCATTGGGAAGATGAGCATCCAGGTTTTGGTTTGGAAAGGCCTGCCCAATATAACATTGAACCCTTCTAAGATGTCAGCAATGGTAAAATCTACTTTCCCATGGAACTTGTGTTTGAGGCTCCCCATTTCCACCTCCAACGTAACTTCACCCAATGATTGTATGGGTTGGCCGCTAATCCCAATGAGCGGTGAACATCCAGCTCGAATCCGGGAGTGGTGCACTCCCAACTTCTCCACAACACTCTTGGTGATGATATTCACCGAGCTACCCGTATCTAGAAGGATTCTTCTTACTATGAAGTTCTCCATAATTGCTTCTACAACTATGAGATCGGCGTGCTACTTTTTGACTAGCGAATCTCTCTTGAATGGTTTCAACATTTCCGCCTCACCATTAACATTATTCTTCTTGCTGGTTGAGCCTCTAGCTTTCTTTTTGGGCGACTTAAACTCTGGTCTGCCTGCAATCACCATGATAACTCCTTTTGTGCCACTAGATTTTTTATTTGAGTCATCTTCCCTCTCATTTTCTCTTCCTTCTCTCCTTTCCTGTCTTCTTGTGATTCCCTTTACGAACTAGCTAAATTTCCTAGCTTTGATCAACTCATACACTATGTCAGCTAGAGATCGGCAGTCATCAGTGTGATGACCCCTAGCCTTTTGGTAATCATAATATTTATTCAAATCCTGCCCCAAGGAGAGTCCCTCGGGAATTTTAGGGAAACGAATGTTTTTCTTTGGTAGAGTCTTTTTTATTTCCTCTAGTATTTGGCTCAAAGATGCATTCAACCTAGGGCGGTCTACTTCTCGATCAAGATATCCGCCTCGACCTTTCCACCTCCTTTCGCCAAATCTAGGTCTGTCCTCCCTGTTTGTTTCTCTACCCCAACCTTCTTTTCTTCGATTGAAATTTATTTCATCTACTGGGATCAGGTCCTTGGCCATGCCAAGCATTTGTTGTAAGCTTTTAGGATGCCTAGTGAGGATCGTATTCCTAAGGTCTCTACTTCATGTGCCTTTTAGCATAGCCTCTTTAGCGGTGCTGAAATCTAAGTCTCGTACTTCCAAGTAGGCCTCATTGAAACGATTGTAATAGTTATGAAGGCTTTCCTCCGGCCATTGCATAATTTCATGTAAACTCCTAGTCACCAGCCCGGCTGGTGCGGATCCCAAACAATGCTTGCAGAATGCATCGCCAAGCTTGTCCCAGCTACCTATGGAGTTAGGAGGTAGTGAGGTGAACCATTGAGTCGTTGGCCTGCCCAACATGGCTGAGAAGTATCAACATATACACGCTTCTGTGGCCCATGCCATCTCCATTCGATTCTTAAAGTCAGTAGCATGATAATTTGGATAATCTTTTCCTATATACTTATCGAAAGTAGGTATGTAAACGAGTATGGGCAATGTCTGGTCGAGGATGTTTCTCTTGAATGGTGAAAAATGAATTCTCGATGTTGCCTCTTGATAAGGGACAGCCAACTTTGCAAAAAGCTTCTTGGATTTCTTTTCAAATTTCGGGTCATCTTCTTCTTCACTTTCCAGCTCAACAGACCGTTTTAAATTTCTAGCTTTCAGGGTCGATTCATGCTGCTTGCATGTTCCTAGCCCTTGGATGGTGGCCAAAGTTCGCCCTATGTCTCCAGGCAAAATCTGACCATCCTTCATCGTAGATATTAGCCCATGAAGCAATGACAATTGAGTTATCTGCCCGACTGGATTTTATCCCATGGGTTGCGTGGTTATGGTACCCGAGGTTACCGAGAATGTGATGGAAGCAATTTCGAGATTGGTGTGAGGGATGACGGTCATGAAAATTGGTTGAGTAATGTTGTAAAGGTGGGGTGGCATATGTCCCTGTGACACACTGTCAAAATCATCGATCAAATTTCAAGCTGGTATTGTGTCGCATCTGGATAGGACCAAACCTGCTCTGCTCAAGTCACCATACATCACGCTAGAGGAGATGTATGTTTGTATGACTGATTTCTGATATACCTCCATCTCCTCAGAGGTGATTTTGTACTTTTGTTGCAACTGGAGGAGTGGGTTGTCTCCTCTAAGGAGTTCGTCACCTTGGGGGCGTTCGCCAATCTTAGGCGGTGACGCTTCCGTGACAGTTATCCCCGTGGTCGGGGGTTGATTTCTAATTCCATCGTGAGCCATTTAATACTGATTATGAACTGAAATTTCTGATTCTCAAAATGTTCATGTGAACTGAGATTCTCTCCTGAGTAAGTAAATTCAGTCCATGCTCACCGCACCAATGTTAAATTAAGCCTGGAACGGGGTTCCACGCATTAATTTTCTAACTGAAGTTGATTCCAAACTCTCCTCTTTAACGTGGTTTGATGGTTCCTACAAGACAAAAACTGTAGCTATAGGGGACTAGCCATGTGATCAGCATAGCCTCTCCAATGCTTAAGTTAGATCGGATTTAAGAGAGGAGGCGAGGAGTTTTTTAGTGTTTAGAATACGTACCTTTGTGTGGTGACCCAAAGGGTCTTTTTATACTCCTTTATCTCTAATCCAATAATGTAAATCACTAGAGTTCTAGCTTGAGTAAATCTTTATCTTGTTGATAAGATAAAGATTATCTTAATTGAGAGTTCTAATTATTGAGGTCTCTTTCATGGACTTAGACTCTCAACTAGACTCTGTGTTCCCGAGGTGTCGGGGACGGTCCAGGCAGATAAGTTGACTCAGCTTGGTGACTGCCTGCACATCTCTATGAGATTGAGGGAAGATTTGGTCTCTTCCAGATTTGGGGTGGACTCAATTCACCTGATGATCACCAAGGCTTTGCTCTCGGGATGGATGGGAACCGCCTAGATTGGTAGGAACATTCCTAATGTCACCTGGGTGTCTCGCGTGGCCTGTACCCGCCTGCCATTATTTGTCTATGTTAACACTATCCTAGTCAGTTTGTTATTTCCAAAATGTTTTAAGTACTATGAAGTACTATTAACTTGGGTTCAACACTTTTAATTTAATTAATTTGTTATTTATGGATGTTAATGTAACAATTAATAATCAGAGTAAAGAGATTGCAAATACAATATTTTTATCTTGGTACAGCCTCTGCCTAATCTAGTCCTTGGAATAGGTGTCCAAGATCTAATCCACTAGTGATTCTCCTTTTAATGGAGAATAAACCGCTACAATGTTGATTTAGTTTATTGAAGTACCATCCAACAATCAACTTCTGAGCATTACCAATACAAGAATACCATCCAATTGTATTTAGGCTCCAAGCTAATACCAATACTAGAAGCATTGTTCAACTAGTATCTAAACTCCCCCACACTTACTCAACCATAGAGAAAGTGTTTACAACTTTTTAGAATGTAAGAATTAGAACTTCTGAACTTTGTTTCAATAAGATTATTTTACTAAATTTAAGATTTGCTAAAGGCTTGAAAGTGAAGCAGAGAGATTGTTTGATAGCTTGATTGCTTTTGAATTAGATAATGCTTCACCAAGTTCCTTTATTGGAACTTTACTCCTTTATTTAGACTTCACAAGTATCCGTTAATCTTAGACTATTGTAGATTTATTCTCATTGTTAGTTGCAGATGGAGTCGTTATATTCAAAGGAGATGAAGGACAGGCTAAGCGTGATTATCAGGGCTACTTGAATCCATTAAAATGAAGTTAGTATGTTGCCATTAGCCCCTGATTCAACTTTTTTAGAGAGATGACCTTACCAGTACTTATTATTTGCTGTGAAAGAGAAAAAGTGTTTGTCTAAAATAAATAGGTTTTCTTCAAGTGGGACAACTTTTGGAATCATGAAATTAATTGCAAATGCATGGCAAGGGTTGATTCACGTGATACCTTGGATTGCTGCTCAAATTATTTGAAATAAATATGCATTCAATTTGACTTTAAACAAAATCTACCTCAGAGGATGCTTCCTCTGAGGCAGTTCTTCTATCTTCTGAGATTTGTATCTTCTAATGCAATTCTTTATCCTCTGGCACATTGCTAGCCTCTGATGCAGTCTTTATCTTCTAACGCAATGCTAGCCTTCGATACAGTCAAGACTTATATTGCTTCTTACTTTACTTATGAGACAGTCTTAGCTATTGAGAACCATTCTTGAATTGAGTATTTAAAATTCTTCTAAGATTATCTCCCAATAATTACATGATTAAACTTGGAGCACAATGACAAATTTAACTCAAAAGTCACAATTCTAGTTAATAAATTAAGTTTCTCACTTTCTTCTCCAACCAACCTGATCAGAGATAATTGCCACTTGAGTTCCGATGACAATATCGTTTTCTGTTCACCTGAGTTCTCTTCTTTGTCTAGCTCTGTTTTGTTCAAAACTTGAAAACGGCCGACTAAAAATTAGGTTAGTTTTAAATTTTAAATTTCAATTTCCTAATTTTCTTTCCCTAATTTCTGTTATGGAGTTTTGGTTTTTGATATTCGTCTGTGAGTTTAGGTTGCTTGTTGTGTATGTGTAGAATTCTAGGTCTTATATATGTTGCTTTTTAAAATAAGTAAATTATTCTTCTCTTCTGCCAATGATTTATTGCGTTATTTTAATTATACTAAAATTCAAATATTATAAAGAATATTAGTTTTCATGATTTGGAAGATGTAATTAATTAATTAATTAATCAAATGCTTTGTTTACCGTAACTGTAACTTGTATTTACGTTGATGGTTTCAAATTTAGTGTTGATACATATTGAGCCCAAGTTAATAATACTTCACAGTACTTAAAGTTTTTTGGAAATAACAAACTGACTAGGATAGTGAAAGTAATTGAGTACTAAGTAGACTTTTAATAAATGAAGTTAACTTAAGGATGTTTAAGGGAAAATAACTCAGTTTATCGAGGTATTAAATAATTTATGGATTAGAGAAAGAAAAGCTTATTTAAGTTTAGTATTACATAGTTTATGTGATATAGGCTCAGCAAAGCTGAGTTAGCTTTTATTTATAAAAGCTGAGAAGTTTTGGCACTTAGAGAAATTAATGACAAATGTGCGTTTAACGGTTTATGTGAGAGACAGAATATTCTCTTTGATGCTTTTCACGAGAAAAAGGTGCTGGAATTGAAAAAGATTCAAGTGGTATTCACAAACAAAAGATATCAGTACAGAATGTTGGGGAATCCTCACTAAAATCCAAGATAGAAGGAATCCTCTGACATACGCCTTTTCTCAGTATCTCCGCACAACTCTACAACGTCAACAAGTCAACTATTCATTGAAATCCATGTTGCATCTCGCGCCTCTCTATCAGAATGGATTGCTTGAAGACAAAATGAGTTTTTGACGAATTGGATTAAAGAATTGATATCACGCCTCAATGTTCGAAGTCTCTAACTTTTTGTCTCAAATGAGCAAATTTGAAAGATTTGAAGAGAAGAGAATTTGAGGAAGCTGTCAGGGTGTGAAGTTTGCAACGGCTACTTCCAAGACCTTCAACTATAAATAGAAGACTGAAGCAGACATTCAAACTTGATGAATCACCTATTCAAGAGTTAAAACTATGTTCAATCAATTCCAGCTTACAGGAATTCCAACTCAAGCAATCGAGCAAACGCAAATTATCCAAATATATTTGTAACATAGAGATAGCACTTAAGATTTAACATTGTAAAGGATTCAACATTTTTATAAATTGAAATCCTCTATTCGTATTTTCTCTTAAGAAATCTGAGTGACAGTTTAGGAAGGGTACCCTAACCTGTGTTTGAGAGGTAGTTAGAAAGGAAGGTACTTTCTATAATCTTGTCTACCTGTTGTAAAGACTTCTCCACATAAGAAAATAAGGAAACACTAGTAGATTAAAGCTCAAAAAGGAATCCGGGGACTGGAGGTAGGCTAGGGGCCGAACTAGGATAAATCTTAGGTGTTAACATTCTAACCTTATTCTCTTGTCTTTACTGTGTTTATCTCATCCATTATTCTCTCATTTTTCTTAGTATTGCTAGAAAAGCCAATTCAAGAAAAGTAAAGTGCTCAGCAGCGATTGAAGATAAACTATGCCAGCATAGCTGAGCAGTTTATAATTTTTAGATCCAGCTCAGCGCAGTTTCACTTAGCATGCATGCATCTAAAAGTTGAACTTGGTAAAAGAATTTTTTTAACATCTTAAAAAGAACCAAGAAACATATTCACCCTCTCTACTATTTATATTAAGCCATTTAGGACCAATGAATGGTATCAAAGTGAGTGCTCAACTTTTAAACTAACAGTCTTTGAGTTAAAGATTTGAAATGGCTTATAACAGTTTCAGTATCGGTTCAAGATAGATAGTTCTTCTCAAAGAGGGTATGTCTGTAACCAGGCCTCTGTTGTTTGATAGTAATCACTACACATTTTTGAAAAATCGCATGAAAAACTTCATCCAATCTCAAAGCATGCAAGCATGGCTTGCTATAGAGCTTGGCCCCAGAATTCCTACCATAGTAAGGAATGGGGAATGTATTACAATTGATCTAGAGGATTATGAAGATACTAACTTAAGGCTTCTCAAAGAGAATTCCGCAACCATCAATTAATTACATTTTATACTAAATCTTATAGAGTTTAACAGGATCTCGGGTTGCGAGACAACGCAAGAAATCTGGAAAAAACTAGAGATTACCTACAAGGGGACTGACAAGGTCAAGGAGTCTAATATCAATCTCATGATGAGAGAGTATGAGATGTTCCAGATGGGCATTGACAAAGGTATTTTATCCATGAATACCAAGTTCATTAATATCATTAATGAACTGAAGAGATTAGGCAAGGAATTCACAGAGGAAGAGATGGTAAAGAAGATTCTCCGCACTCTTACCTTAGAGTGGGATTCTAAGAAGAGTGTGATCGATGAGGCTCATTATCTTAAGACCTAAAAATACAATGAGCTAATAGGCACCTTGCTGACTTAGGAAATGTCCCTGAGAAAATATACTGATAACTCCAAAAGAAGTAAGGGCAAGGAGAGAGAGGGCAAAGCCATTATCCTAAAAGCTGATTCTTTTGACGAATCCACTAGTTATGATTCTAATGAGAAAATGGCCCTTTTGACTAGGGGTTTCAAATGATTTATGAGAAGGATGGGAAGTTCAACAAGAAGAAGTTTCCGGCTAAAAACAAGTAAACTCAGCACATACATGGAGCTAAGGAAGGACCCAAGAAAGAACATAGTAAAAACATCAAGTGCTTTGGCTATGGTAAAAAGGCCATATATAGTAATCTTGTCCGAAGACCAAGAAGGACAGAAATAAGAAGAGGTTCGCTAAGAAGAATGAGGCACTTGCTGCCACTTGAGGTGATTCTAAAGAGTCTTCATCGTCTGATGAAGAAGTAACAGATTCTGCTAAACTCTGCTTAATGGCGATGGAGAATCAAAGGGGCAAGAGCTCAACATCTGATTCTAAGAGAAACCAATCCACTGCTAACTTTGAAGCTGAGCGCACCAAAGGGAAATCTCTTCAAATTGAGGTACATCTTGAAATCCCTTTCTCCATTGAAGAGTTCTCCTAGTTACTCTTTGATGTTATGAAAGTGACTAATAAGTCAGGGAAAAACATCAAGGAACTAGTGAGGAGAAGTGAATATCAGGAAGACACCTATTGGCCACTTTTCTACTGATAAGTTTAATCAAATATGTTTCCAAAATCTAGTGAACTCTTGGCTATCAACTGCGCTAAAAACTTGTTCACATATAAAATGTAGGTGTTGTCAATACCCCTTACCACATAGAAAAATAATGATAACTGCAAGTATACAGTTGCGATGTAGTTTTAAAAGATATCGAACCCATAGGGAAGGAACCTGGTCTAAAGATAACTAGGGAAGCGTAAAAGTAAATAAAATAAGAATAGATTAAAGATTTTTATGGGTAGGAAGATTAGAATGAAAATTTGAGTAAATATAGATGTGATAGATTAGAAACTCTAAATAAATAAATTTTCACTACGAATAAGTATAGCAGAGAAAACATGCAAGTTTAACAAAGTTGTTCTGACCCTCTAGATTATCTAACAGATTCGATTCTAGACACTCAGATGTTCAATGATTCACCGCAGAGCAACACATGAAATAACTTTTCTAAGTCTAGCGCAAATGAAATAAGACAATTATGAAAACCTAGAAAACATCAATATTATACTTAGTACGGGTCGCTCTCACATAGCCACATTTAGCAAGTTACCATTTCAAAAATTTTGGCTAACTAAACAGCGTTATATCACAGATCCAGTGATTATACATGATATTGTTAACTCCGAAACTACTCTTAAAATTAACACCAATGCATATAACTTGATTAACATAAAAGACTTAGCACGAAATACACATTATGACACATAGACATATCATAAACTTCGAAATAAAAAGTATAAGTAGAAAGTAAAGCAAAGTTGTAAGGTATGCATGTGAAAGCTAAAGTTGATCAAACCTTATCCACTCTTTAATGGGAGTCGTCAATTCTAGCAATTCCTGCATCTGCTTTGAATTCGGTCTCGGCTCGTACAGAACCTCCGCTAGGATACTATTCTTTGGGAATATCGAACAAATGAATATTGAAGAATGAAAACTTTTATTGATAAGTGATTTGCAAGTACACTTATACAATAATCGCTCAAATAAGTAGAGAAATCTAGTGATCGAAACAAGGAATCGAATCACTTAAACATTTTCTCACTAACACTTAAGTACATAGAGAATCTAACTATACACACACTATATTTAACCCTTTTTTCTTTGCACTTCCTTTATTTCACTGAAGGCATACCACACAAAAATGCACAAAATTGTTGAGGATTTGGAGCCCTATTTATAGAGTTTGAAGGGTTGTGTCTATCCAAAGGAAGATTCACATCCATTGGTGAAAGATTGCATCTCTTCAATGTGATTGGTTGAGAGGCTTTGATTCAATCCATAATGGATAGGCACCTTTTCATGATTGGTTGACTCCTGATAAATATCTTTTCATTGGTAGTTGATGGTGGTTGATGGAGATTGATCATGCTTATCTAGCAGTTGGTAGTTAAGAAGATAATACCAGAAAACCGTCCATATCGTGACCGTGATATGTGATTCGTGACCGTGAATCTTTTGTTGGTAGATTTCTGTTCTGAAGTGACCAGGTCGTGACTGTGAATGGATTTTTCTTCAGAAATCTTCTTGCAACTTCACCGATCTTTGACAGCTTTGATCCTAAGCCAAATCTTTAAGTTCCATGCATCTTTTTGCACCTTTTTTACTCTATTTTCATAGAATTCCACTTTTGATCTTTTTACTCCCAAGATTTACCTAGTATCTCCATTTGCGTCAAAAATAACTACATACCACGTGAAATCTTTTATATAAAGTATAAAAATGATTCAAACTATAGTGTTTATTGTATAAAATTATCATGATAATAAGTGTAATTATACACTTATCAACACCATCACTTCCTTGTCTCTTGATATCCTCTTTCTTCAAGAAAAAGTTGAGTATCATGAATGTCACAACAACAAGCTCACTAAGATGAGTTGACTGCTGAGATAACAGCTTTAAAGGAGAAATGGGTTCATCCTCCAACCAACAATCAAACTTCGAGTAACCAAACTCGTAATTGTAAGAGAAATAATTCCTCTTAAAAGAAGAAAGCAAGCCAGCCCCAAGCAAAAACGGTGTGTGGTTTTTGTGGCAAAGCAGGACATGCTACAGTTCCCTATAGGCATAAAATAGTTACTATGATGAGTATGACTAAAAAAATTCAAGAACTACTAACAAGGGAGGACCCAGCTCGAAAGCATGGGTACCTAAGAAAACGTAACTATTTTGCAGGTGATCCTCAGATCCGTTGATAACTCTTGAATGCAGTATGTCGATAGCAGATGCTCAAGGAATATGATGGGAGATGAAAGCCAGTTCATCTCATTAGAGTGTAAAAGAAATGGAAGTGTCAGTTTTGGAGATAACCAGAAAGGTAAGATTGTGGGGTGTGGCACTATCAGTGTCTCTCCTTCAATTGAAGAGGTTTCTTTTGTCAAAGGTCGGAAGTTCAACTTGCTCAGTGTAGCCCAGCATCATGATAAAGGTAGAAAGATTACATTCGACTAAGCAGGCTGTTCAGTAATTGACTGTAAGACTGATTTTACTATTCTCTTTGCTCCTCGAATCAATAATGTATATATGATTGATTTATCCTAGGCTCCACTAATGTGTGTCTTGTATCTATGAGGATAAGTAGTGGCTTTGGCATAGAAGTTTGGGTTATATAAATATGAACATTCTATCCAAACTAGCCAAAAAGTAATTAGTTGTGGGTTTACCCAGCATCAACTTTGAGAAGGATAAACTATGCTCAGCTTGCCAGCAAGTTAAGAAATCCTTTTAAGTCACTAAATCACGTAGTAACTAAGCAACCATTGGAGCTCCTCCACCTAGATCTTTTCAACCTAGTTCAGCCTATGATCATGGGTGGTAAGAGATTTTCGTTGGTGGTTGTGGATGACTTCACGAGATTCACTTGGGTAGTCTTGATGAGTTGCAAAAATGAGACATATGAATCTTTTATCAAGCTCAGTAACCGGATAATGAACGAAATAGGAACTAAAATTAGTAGAATCTGAAGGGATCATGGATGTGAATTCGAGAATTTCCACTTTGAAGAATTCTGTTTAGCACATGGAATTGACCACAACTTCTCTTCTCCCTACACACCTCAACAAAATGGGGTTGTAGAAAGGAAGAATAGAACCATAGTTGAAATGGCTTGATCCATGCTGAGTGATAACAATCTACCAAAGTACTTTTGGGGA
This sequence comes from Euphorbia schlechtendalii, assembly GCA_949673415.1. Taxonomy (NCBI): domain Eukaryota; kingdom Viridiplantae; phylum Streptophyta; class Magnoliopsida; order Malpighiales; family Euphorbiaceae; genus Euphorbia; species Euphorbia schlechtendalii. The sequence continues at coordinate 34,660 of CATIWQ010093007.1, read as the reverse complement.
GAAGCTGTTAACACAGCGTGTTATATCTTGAATCGGGATTTAATTCGCCCAATTCTGGAATGTGGTATTTGGATAGAGGATGCTCAAGGCATATGACGGGAGATGAAATCTAGTTCATTTCATTAAAGCACAAAAGAGATGGAAGTGTCAGTTTCGAAGATAACCAAAAAGGCAAGATTATGGGTTGTGGCATTGTTAGTGTCTCTCCTTCAATTGAAGAAGTTTCTCTAGTCAAAGGACTCAAGTTCAACTTGCTCAATGTAGCCCAGCTTTGTGACCTTGGCAGGAAAGTTACATTCAACTCAATAGGTTGCTTAGTTATTAACTGTAAGACTTACTCAACTATAATCTTTGCTCCTACAATCAATTATGTATATATGATTGATTTATCCCTAGGATCCACTAATGTTTATCTTGTATCTAAGGAGGATAATTCATGGCTTTAGCATAGATGGTTGGGTCATATAAATATAAACATTATGGCTTAGTAAGAAGGTTAAGAAATCGTTTAGGTCAATTAATTGCGTAGTAACTAAGAGACCTTTAGAGATCCTCCACCTAGATCTTTTCGACCCAGTTCAGTCTATGAGCATGGGTGGTAAAAGATTTTCATTGATAGTTGTGGATGATTTAGGAGATTCACTTGGGTGGTCTTACTAAGTAGCAAAAATGAAATATATGAATCTTTTGTCAAACTCAATAATTGGATAATGAACGAAATAGGAACTAAAATTAGTAGAATCTGAAGTGATAATTGATGTGAATTTGAGAACTTTCATTTCAAAGAATTTTGTTCATCACATGGTATTGACCATAACTTTTCTACTCCTTATACTCCTCAACAAAATGGGGTTGTAGAAAAGAATAACAAAACCATAGTTGAAATGGCTCAATCCATGTTGAGTGATAACAATTTACTAAAGTATTTTTGGAAAGAAGCGGTTAACACAGGTTGTTATATCTTGAATCAGGTTTTAATTCGCCCAATTCTTGAGAAGACACCCTATGAGCTTTGGCGAGGGCGTAAGCCTAAGATTGGTTATCTCATATCATTCGGCTGTATGTGCTATATTCTTAACACCAAGGAGTAGCTAAGTAAGTTTGATCCAAAGGTTGATGAAGGTATTTTTCAAGGATACTCAACTAATAGTAGGTCATATAGAATATATGTTAAAAGAACTAGCCTATTAGAGGAGTCTATGCATGTGGATTTTGATGAATCTAACAATATAGATAGATGTCCAACTGATGAAGATGAAGGAGTAACTCGGTAAGAAAATCCACTCAACGTGCCTCTCTCTATGCTACCCAACCCAGCACAAGAACCTGAAGCTGAGGGAGTCAAAGAAGATGATGATCTATCTATCAACTTCAATGATGGTGAAGATCAACCTCAGCCTCAACAACTAATTGCAGATCCTCTAGCTGTAGATTTGAATCTGCCAAGAGAAATTAGAACTCATCACAACCATCCACTTGACTATGCTGAAAGAGATGATTATGGGATGATCACGATATAAGAGGAGCTGGATCACTTCAAGCGCAATGATGTTTGGGATCTAGTTCCAAAGCCCAAGGGAAAATCAATCATCGTTACAAAATGGGTTTTCAAGAACAGGCATGATGAAGATGGCAATGTCATCAGGATCAAGGCCAGGCTTGTTGCTCAAGGTTGCAATTAGCAAGAAGGCGTCAATTATGATGAAACTTATGCTCCTGTAGCTCTACTTGAGGCGATTCGAATCCTGTTACTTTTGCATCCCACATGAACTTTAAGTTGTTTCAAATGGATGTCAAAAGTGCATTCCTAAATGGATTCATTCAAGAGGAAGTCTATGTTTGCCAACTTCCAGGCTTTAAAGATCTGAATAATCATGTGCATGACTTCAAACTGAAGAAAGCTCTCTACGGATTGAAGATCTAAGAGCTTAGTATGAGAGGCTAACTAATTTAATTATCAACAAAGGATATGAAAGAGGGAAAGTAGATACGACTCTGTTTATCTGGTGAAGAAGAGAAGATGTGTTGCTAGTCTAAATTTATGTTGATGAGCAATTGATGAGAAATTGTGAAAAGAATTGAGCAAGCAGATGAAGAGCAAGTTTGAAGTGTCAATGATGGGAGAGCTCAACTTTTTCCTTGGACTTCAAATCAAGCAAAGTGAAGATGGAATCTTCATCAGTCAAGCAAAGTATGTCGAGGAAGTCTTGAAGAAGGTTGATACGGAGCATTCGAAGCTAATATCCACTCCCATGACCATTGGTACTATCTTAAGTAAGAATGAAGCTGGTAAACTAGTAGACAGCAAGTTCTATAGAGGAATCATCGGTTCTCTTCTTTACCTAACAAATAGTAGGCCTGATAATCAGTATGTTGTTTGCTACTAAGCTCGTTATCAAGCTGACCCCAAAGAATCTCATATAGCAACTGTAAAGAGGATTCTTTGGTATTTGCAAGGTGTTAGACTTGATGTATGCCCTAGAGGCAATTAGGGTGATATGTCATTATTAGTTATAACGTACAAATAATTTCGAATTATTAATAATAATCAAAGGCATCTTTGTTACTTATCAATGCTTTCTATTTATTGTATGTCACTGGTATCATATATGTTTAACAATGTATATGCGCATTGATGAAACAAAGTTCGTGACTAATTCATAGCATAAAAGTGCAAGGACATAGTGGGAGCTATGTGGAGTGAGAATTACGCATACGTGTTACTATGAATAGTCTGATATCCCTATTCGTAGTTTCATTGAGACTGGACATTAATGGAGTGGATAGACTAGCATGTGTAGGCTTACTCTTTGGATTAGTTCCAAACAGTTAATCTCACAAGCTAAAGGTGTTACCTTAAGTTAACACATGAATGTATTTGGGTAACACATTAGAGACCACCAACTATATCCATGTGTTGGTGTCATGTTTTATTGTAGTAGTAGTACGAGTATTCTCAAACCTAAGATATCGGTTACCTTATGTAGGAGTTGCTATACTTTAGGTCATAATTACTCATACCCTAGCGATCAGGATGATATAGGTGATTACTGGTATACCGATGATCACATGTTGGTAAGCTATGTAGTCAAGATGGGATCCATCATTTTTGATATAGTAATATAATGGAGACATACCTTAGCACCCCTGTTGAAGTAACACACTCATAAACCTCTGATCAGGGTAACGATTGATGGAATGGGTTTCTAACTGATCAAGATACAAAACGGCTGTGTTCTTCATGAACAAGTCTAATTCTAGTATAGCTACGGCTACTACATGAGCTGACACTTAATCCAAGCTCAATAAACTGGATGGTACTTAACCAAATGGAAGGATTGTATTGTACTTGTTACTATTGTAAAATCGGATCAAGTCACAGGTATGTGACGTTCCAAGTATCGGAGGATCATACACCTTTGCTAGAAAGGCCATTTGATTGTCTAGAGCTATCAGGTTCTATAAGGGTCTGGAACACTAAGCTTAAAGGTTCTTAGAAGGGAAGCCAAGTTTAGGTTAACCTCTAGCAGCTTTATACTTTGGGATCCTATGAGGTCACACACTTTGGGTCTTTAATGGACCATGTAAAGAACCTATGGACTGGTTCTGTACCGAAAATACAAGTTGAGAAATCAGTGAGAAGAATTATTAATTGATTTAATCAAATTAATAATTAACAGAAATAATGAAAAGATAGGGAAAAGGTTACAGAAGCGAGCAAGGGATTTTTCCCATTTCGAGTGGGCCCCAAACCGAGCATGTGTTGTTCAAAGTTGGGCCTACGCGGCTGCCCCGAGAGCCAATGGGCTCGCGGGCCACTAGCGCACGTGGGCAGCCTACACGCACTAGCGGGATGCAAGCCACAAGCACTGCAGCAAGACAATACTTACGGGGCCTGTGCGTAAGCCCGCAAGCGCGGCTTGTGGCATAAGGCCAGCCCGCTAGGGCTTGGCATGTGGCAGCAGCGGGTACTTATTCTCATGCGGTTGGCCTGCTATACATGGGATTGGATTTATCCCATCCCATGTAGAGTGTTAGGGGGAGTCTATCACTCCCCCTTTTCCCTATATATAGCTTCAAAGCCTCTCATTATTTTATATACATACACACAACAAAAACCTTTAAACTTGTTTTCTCTCTGATTTCTACTCTCCTATTCTTTTGTTGTGCGAGATCCTCCATGAGTTTCTTCAAACAAATTGAAGAGTTCTTTTAGAAGGCTCTAAGTTTAAGTGAGCTTTCGGTTTTGGTTTTCGGGTTGATTGACGAGTGGTCTAGCAACTGCAGTCAATCGATGGGTTCTACTTCTCTGAGGTTTTAGTTTGTGAAGATCCGAGTGTATCAAGTCATAGAGGCTCTCCTAGTTTGGAAGCTTGTGCTGTCTGAATTGGCTAAAGGGAACGTCACTATCAAAAGAGATATCAAGCACGAATCAACTTGTAATGCTTTAATCTTTAGATGCTAGGTTTCTTTTATATGTTTTATAAACCTAAAAACATGTATGGAACGTTTTAACTTAGATTATTACAATCATGGTATGCTTAGGAGATCCTTAAGTTAATTTTATGTTTTTGAATTTCTACCTTGCAGCCTATGTATGTTCAATTACTATATTGATTAACCAACAGTGTTTTTAGAGACTGCCTTTATACTATGCATGATTGATAATAATAATATGTTAAAATATGATTTTCTATAAATTGATTAAAGTATGCTATGCATGTCTTAGGTTTCAAATCCTGTTATAGACAATGATGCGATAACTAGATTAAGGTTTTGCTCAAACTTAGTCTAGGTGATTATCATATAAAATTAGCAATGTTTTACCATATAGGTAAATGCTTTAATTAAGGGTCGTCCTGTACTTCACTTAATTAAAGAATGAAATCTTTAAATCATAATTATTCGAGGTATAACGAATCAAAGTACAAGTAGTAATTTTGGTAAGGAATGGACAAGGTTGCTCATTCACTATAAGGGGGCCTCTCATACCTGGAAATTACCATCTGTATTAAATTCAAGTATACCCAAGGGATTTTTATGACTTAGTCGATTTCTAGTATGGGAATTTGTTCGCTTCTTTTCTATTAATAATATAAAAGTCCAAAATAGGAACAGGTGTTGTCATTTTGCTTATCAAATAGAAAAATAATGATAACTGCAAGTATACAGTTGCCATGTAGTTTTAAAAGATATCGATTTCACTGGGAAGTAATTAGGTTCTTCCTTATCAACTAGAATTATGGAACAAAAGAAAATAAAAGAAGTTGAAAGTTTTGAATGGTAGACTGATCAATGGACAGATGCATGAACAGATTAGAGAAGATGAAAAGCATATAAATATTCCCTAAGAACAAGTATAGTGGAGTAAACTATGCATCATAATTTAGAATATTTTATGCACTAGATAACTTCAAAAAACTCGGTTCTAGACACCCAAATATCCTATAATTCACCGCAGAGCAACACATGAAATGACTTTTCTAAATCAAGGGTACATGAATTATGACACTTGTAAAATCCAAGACAACAATAATACTATGCTTAGTACGGGTTGCTCTCACATAGCCATAATTAGCAAGTTACCACTCCAAATTTGTTGGCTCACCAAATAGCGTTATAATCATAGATCCAGTGATTATACATAATCTTGTTAACCCCGAAACTACTCTTAAAGTTAACTTGAAAGCATATATAAGTGACCCAAGATGAAATACTCGTTATGACACAGACATATCATAAACTTCAAATTAGAAAGTATAAGTAGAAAACAAAGTAAAGTTGTAAGGTATGCAAGTAAAAGCTAAAGTTGATTAAACCATATCCAATCTTTAATAGGAGTTATCAATTCATGCAATTCCTATATCTACTTTGAACTCGGTCTCGACTCGTGCAGATCCTCCGTTAGGATGATATTCCTTGTGAATATTGAACAAATGAATGTTGAAGAATAAAAACTTTTATTGATAAGTGCTTTTCAATTACACTCATACAACAATCGCTCGAATTTTGTGGAAAAATCTAGTAATTGAAACAAGAATCGAATCACTTATACATTTTTCTCTCTAACACTTTGAACTTAGCGAAATCTATATAACTTTCACTCTCTATATATCATGTATCATGCCATACATGTCATCTCACACCATCTGCATGAAATAGTTGATTTGAACCTTTATTTATAGAGTGTGAAAGGTTGCGTTTATCCAAACTAATAGTCATGTCCATTGGTAAAGGGTTGCATCACCTTCAATGTGATTGGATGCAAGATTTCATCCTTATCTTCAATGTGATTGGATGCAAGATTTCATCCTTTATCTTCAATGGATTGGCACCTTTTTGTGGTTACATTGTCTCTAAAAGGTGCCTCTTCACCTGACAATTGATGGAGGTTGATCTTTCTTATCCGGCGGTTGGAAGTTGAGAAGAGTTTATCAAACCCATCACAATTCGAGAGCATATGTCGAGATCGTGAATGTACGTTGGTAACTGACTGTTTGTGAAGAATGATAAGTCATGATCATGATAGATAGTTGCGAGCATGATTTGGCCAATCATGACTAGGAATCACAATCGTGACATGGTCGTTACTTATGCTTTTCTTCATGATTCTTCTTTGCAACTTTACCGATCTTTGACAACTTCGATCCTAAGCCAATTCCTTGCATTCCATGCATCTTTTTGCACCTTTTCCACTCTTTTTACATAGAATTCCATATTTGATCATTTCACTCCCAAGATTCACCAATGTTTCTGAACTTGCATAAAAAACAACTACATACCATGTGAAATCTTTTATATGAAGTATAAAATGACTCTAAACCAAATCATTTTATGAGTAAAAATATCAAGATAATAAGTGTAATTATACACTTATCACAACCCCACACTTAACTTTTGCCTTGTTCTCAAGGTAAACACAACAGAAGTGTATAAAATAGTAATTCAAGTTCGTACCTCATTTGGCGAAAGACTATTGTAGTGAGTACCACATTCCCACGTTGCATAAGTTTCGAGTAAAGTATATGAAATTTCCCACAAATTAGTAATGTGCAATTTATATAGTCTAGTTGCATACCTTTGCTCTTAATGGAGGGCTAATTGAATTGCGTCTTCATATAAGTGTTATATGCTCGCTCGAATATTTCCTTCTCTTAAGTATAGTATAAAGTATAAAAGATAAAGGGAGCACACTTTGAAAAGATTGATCTCAAGGCATTTTTAGGTAACCTAGGATGCTAAACACTTAGTGGTTGCATTTTATGCTACACACAACTCTCCTCTTTTTTAGTGGTTGCATTTTATGCTCCATACCACTTTCTCTCATTTTTTAAGCATATGTTTTTTAAGGACAGATTTGTACTTTGCACCCATTTTTCGTGCTATGCTACTTTTTCTTTTTTCACTCATTGAATGGTTGTAGTTTTTGCTCCGTACCTTTCCTCACCTTTTGCATAACTCAATGGTTATCCTCTCTTTCTTTTGATTTTTTTCTCTCAATACCCTCATCCTTTATTGATTACTTTCAAAGTATTATGGCTATAGTTTCCCTACACTTTAGACACACTAAATACTTATAGGACGTATTCGAGAATAGCATATAAAACTCATAGTAAAAACACTACTAGATATTACTCCACTCAAAACTTATCAGTAGCATTAAACTAAAACTATATAACTTATACTAATTCACGTTGCATTGAAATATATATCAAAACTTACTTGGAATGTTGCTATTGAATGTTACTCACCACTCCTTGCAAAATGCTAAATGTTATGCCAATCTACTAAAGCGCTCACACTCTCAACGTGTGCTCATACTCGAAACAAAAATTTTCATTTGAAATTTGCACCAACATCGAACTTGTAATACATAACACTCACAACAACCTTGGAACATATGTTAGTATAGTATAGGTATGGATAAGGTATAAATAACAAGAAAATTTTTCATTCTTCAATTTTTTAATTTTATTTGATTTTTTTGGATTTTTGGATTTTATACAAGTGCCCCCCACATTAGAGAACACAATGTCCTCATTGTGAGAGACTTAACTAAAAATGAAAAAAAAACACAAAACACACAAAAACAAACAAACAACAAACAAACAAACAAAAAAAATAAAACAAACAAACTGTACAAATCCTAAACCTAAATGGAAAGTAGATAATCATTCGGAGGGGATCGATTTGGTCAACTAGTCAATCTTATAATAAGATTCTCGTAAATCTCGCTCAACGTCAAACATCATCGTATGAATTTCATTGATTTTCTTATGAATCGAGATTTGCTCTTCCATAAGTTCATTCAACTTTCCCCGGAGGTTGGTTGCTTTATGCTCTTCTTCCCTTGCCTTTTCCCTTTCTCTTCTTCTATCGGCATCCACTCTCTCCTCCCATGATTTCCAATCATGAGTGATCCTATCTTCTCCTATGCACTTTTACAGAAATTCATACCTGAAGAATACGTCTATGGTCAATTCCGAAATCTCTTCTTCATCAGTAAAGACCTCAGTGGAATAAGGAATTCGTCCAATTTGTCTCAATAGATTCGCCATCGTACGACACCCATATTCTGTTACTTCGGGATTTTGGGCAGCAGACATGAGTGCCTCCATCATTATTCCTGAAACATCAATAGGTGTGCCATTCCAAATTTCTTCCATTACAAACAATTCTTTAGGAATGACAATATCGAAAGTTGACTTACCAAATAATGCACCGCTTAAGTAAACGTGCAAGGTGAACAAACAAGGATCAAGAATCCACTAGCTATAGGCAGATAATTGCACTACGCAATAGATGGCCTGTCGCAACAATAAAAAAATGTTGCCTAAAGTGACAAAAGTGTTGCGAAAGCACTTGTCGCAACACATGTCCATGAAAAAAGTCGTTGGTGATGCTTCCCTTGCAAAAAGTCATTTTTGCAACACATTTTTATTTTCTCGCAACACTAAGAAATGTGTTGCGAGAAGTGACTTTTCGCAACACTTTTTTAGTACTTGCAACCCCTTTTGTTGTGTTGCAAAAAATACCCATCATCGTCAATGTTAACGTCCGTTAGTTTTTTCGTAACACTTTTTTTATTCTTTTGTAACACTTTCCTTATAACACTTTTAGCATATTTGCAACACCATGTCCAGTTTTCGGAACATTTTTTTAAAACACTTATTTTGCATTTGAAACACTTTTTGCGCCTATTGCAACACATTTGTAAAACACTTAATTGGTGTCATAATTTAAAAAAATTGAAATTCATTATTTTATATAATTCAAAATGCATAATAATCAATTGTATACAAATTCAAACGAGAACTAAAAAATACATAATACTATACAAACTAAAAATAACGCTACTGAAAATGTATAGTGTTTTCAAAAGATTCTTAGACCGATCTTTACACATCTGAAGTTTAAACTACTCGCCATGTGTGTGAAGCATTACTCTCATCATCTTCATAAGCATATTCAAAACCTATATTATAGAAGAACAAAAGAAGAATGTTATCACTTAGTTCCTCATCAGCAGAGTTAACAAATACTAATAAGTTTAAAGCATGGGTAAGTGAATCAGATACTCTATCTCAGATCCAACTCACATCAATAAGAAATTTTTATCACCATGATTTATTACTACAATGCATCAAATTAAGAGTAAATAGAAAAAAAATTTATCATACTTTTCAGGAGCAATTGAAAATAGCTCATCAAACTCAGCAGGTCTTAGGGCTCTATGCTAGTAAAAGTTAGGATCACAGTATTAGGATAAAAAAGATACTTTAGGTTGAATAATAATGTTCTTAACTTGTTTTATTCTTAACTTGTTAATGCAACGACACCAATAGGTTCTCTGAGAATATAACTCTTGAATATTTCCACAGGAAGAGAAACCGGATCATTTTTCTTTGCAACTAAACCTTTAGCGAGGTTCGCATAATATTCAAAGCATCCAGCAACATCATCCTAGAAACATGCTGATACAAATAAAGATACGAAAACAACACCAAACTAAACAACGTAATCATCACAAGCTTACTATGTCCCATGCTGCTTCATCCAATGGTTTTCCACACTCTAGTGCTTCAAGTTTTGCAATTTCAGCCTTTCTTTCAGTTATCTGCAAAGATAGTGAAAAGAAAAGAAAATAAATCAGGGGAAATTAAGTAACATGGAAAGTTACTTAATGTTCCTGTAAATGGGCAAAGCGCAAATATGCTCCAGAGAAACTGCAATCCACTAGGCAGTCGTCTGGATCATATAGACAATATCCAATCATATGATTTCTCTAAAATACAAGATTAATCGAAAAAACTCAAAAAAAATAAAGAGCTAAAAATATGATAATGAAAATGACGATACATATTAACATGGTCAATTATATGAAATGTTTGACTCAAAATTTAATAAGTTATCAAAATTTAATAAGTTAATGAGTCTATATACAATTTCTAATATATCCTATCCAAAGGAAGAAAATAATAAATACAACTAGTTTAATTCAGTTCAAGTGTCCATTTAGTCTAAAGAACAGTTCCAATGTCATAAGGTGATTATGCAAATAAGCTATAAATTGAATCTGACTGCTGTAATTGGTGAACAAACCTTGATAAATACAATTTTACCAAATTCACAGTCAATAAATTTCAGTCACGAATCGTCACAAAGTCCATATATTTCAAAGTATCTAGTGAGATTCAATGCCATTGGCCTAACTTACATGACTACTTATGAGTCCAAGTGAGAATCTAATGGCCTAGCTCCACCAATATATCTCCACCATCAGGAATTTCGGTTATTTTTCAAGGACACTAGTTTAATTATCTCATTTACCAAATTTGTATAAAATTATAAAAATAAGAAGAATTGGAAGTATGCATGGTGTCTTATTGGTTACAAACTAAACCTTCTCAAACTTGATGCAACAAAAATTTTTAAATGTAAAAGGTAAAGAAAGCGGATTCAGTACATACCAACAGTGAAGTAATGTGAATATAGAAATAGATTGTGAGCAGTTTTACCTAAAAAAAGGGAATTTCCTTTTGAAATCATGGAAAAAGAACAAGTAACATAATCGTTCAAGCACGAGGCATATTTTATACTTACTAATCACATATAGTCCATCTTGAAATGAACCCTTTGATACTTGGACAATTCCTTATAGAAAGAATTTTCAATGATGGATAATATCTGGAACCACCTCTTTCTGAATACAAAATTAAAGGAAGATCTTCACCGAACTTTTCAGAAGATAAAAAGAATGCAATCAATAGAAAATAAATATACCTAAACAATCTGTTGCATCCTCATCGATCATTATTGTTGTTTTCATCATCTCATAGTTTTCTAAGTCTATACCGTTGAGATTATAGAGACATGAAGACATAGAGCTAGTGAATGCATATTCCAACCTGCTACAATTCTCTATTTCAAGCTTAATGAGATTGAAGTAAAAAATACCCCTAGGAGCTCTGTTGCATAGTTGGGTCAACTTGGGTAGATTAATTATCTCCAAATCACTCAATTCAGGCAATAGTCTAAAATGTCCCAAATCGCTCAATCCAGGCAACAATCCAACATGTCTATCTTCAACAGACAACCTTTCCAAGTCAAAAATAACCTCAACCCAGCTACAATCTCTCACAATAAGTTTCTTTAATCTTCTAAAGAGCTTCATTTCATTGGTTAATACAGGTTCACCAACCTGCCAATCCCAAGAGATGGGCATTAATGAAAGTGTTAGTACATTAACTAGTAATATAACAGGAAAAAATAGAATAGTTACCCATTCTCCTAATTGACTGCATATAGTGGTGGCATTAAGATCTCCTTCCAAAGTTTATCCTTCATAATCAAATTTTATTCCATGCAGTTTTTGGGTGCCTAAGATTCTGCCGCAGAAAATCTTCATTCTTGGACAGCCTCTAATTGCTACTTGTTCTTCATTTTTCTCACTCAGAATTATCTCTTCCATAGACTCACACCATCTTATTTGAAGCTTTTCAAGTTGCTTAAAAGACTTCACCATGGAATTCGTAAATACATTCTTCAAACCATTGCACTTGTTTATGTCCAAGCTTGTTAAACAAGAGAAACAAACCTACCCAAGCTTGTTAAAATAGAGAAACAAACCTGCCCACTTATTATTTGTTAATTTTAATGAAAAAATCGGATAAAATTTGAATTAGCCTGAACAAAATATTATCAATGAAAAACATTTAATAGAAAAACAAAGTATTACATGATGAGTTGGTACATATAATGTGTTAGTTTAGAGTTGGCATATTGATGATTCTAAAGCAAAAGGTTAGCTTCTTTTAGTGCTAGTAAATACATGGTATAAATTAAAAATGCAATAATTTAAAAATCAATAAAGATTAGAAGAAAATAATGAAATAATTATGAAATTACAATGGATTAATACAAGACTTACCATCTCACTAGTTTTGGCAAATGAATTTGAGAAGAGACTCTCCATTGTATCACACTAGATGATTATCAGATTTCATAGTTTTCTAAAAGAGCTACAGTCATATAACAATTTCTCAACTCCCTTCACATCATATAAATCTAGAACTTCAGTCCCTCTCGCAAACTCATTAATCCTATCGATCAAACCAGTATTTGTTTCAGCTCAAGCTTTAGGATCCTCTTTGATGTTTCCTTCTCAAACCAATGCAATTCACCAATATATATTTTATAGTTTTGCACTCCATTAAAGAACCAGTCCTCTAGTAATAACTTGCCATCTTTAACATGTATTTCTAAAGTTGTGAGGTGAGATAAGTTTTTCAATTCCTTAAGACTCACATTACCTTCAGCCTCCCATCCATCAAAACTATTGAAAATGTACAGATCTTCTAATAAAGATAGTTTTGATAGTACATTTGCATGAATTACTTAGAGTAAAGAACAGCCACTCAGATCTAATAGCTTTAGCTGAGTCAATCCCTTGATTTCTTCAGGTAATACTTTTATGTTTAATCTAGAAAAACTGAGCAACTGTAGTTGCTTCAACTCAGCAGCAGTAGCTACATTATCGAACATGCATCTTTGCAAACACAATGATTGGAGGCTAGTAAGCAAACTAAGTGATGATGTTGAGTTTGCAATGGGAAGAAGCTCTTTTAACACTCCAATCAACACTAGTTTTGGGTAATGTATGACTGATGTTATATGTGGTTACAATAGAATATTTATGACATTTTGATACTTGAAACATTCTTAAGCTGCTTCTAATTTTTCTCCCATCCAATTTACCCATAAAACCTACCAACCTCAAACCCACTAATTGAATCTGACAACCAGGTAAAAAGGTGCACATCAAGTGTTTGTGTTAAGTCCAATTCCACAAAATTTAGTAAATTAGAGTAAGAACTGCAATCAATTGAATCAACAAGACATTCAATGAGTAGATGTTCAATTTCAAGCTAACACAAAAAAAATTTAGATTAGGAACACAAAATTAGACATGCAAAGCAAATAAAAAGATAAAGAAGGCACTGAGATTGTACCAGCATCAATAACAGCATCCCAATCAGTAGTTCCATCTCTCTGAAATTGATTTAAATCCCAAGTCCCTCCAATCCATCTAGGGTCTACGAATTTACTTTCCACCGTCACTTCTTCATCAACCACAGCGCCATTAGACCCTAAAGCTGCCTCTTTGATCTCTGGGGGCAGAGAAACTAGCGTCTCCGGCTTCAATTCCTCTACTACGGTAGAGGAAGCAGAAATTCTAGTGCCATTTCTAGCAGAGGCTTCTGGAGGTGAAAGGATAAGGAGGGGTTTAGAAGGTGTAAGAGATTTGAAGGTGAATTGGGGTTTGTGAGGAAGAAATTGGGTAGGGGGAGGAGAGGAGAACAAGGTCATTGAAATGGGCATTCATAAAAGATTTCATGGAGAGGGAAAGAAGCAAAGATAGAATGAATATGAAAAATAGACAAAGGGAATTGACGATGAATATTTGCTATTTTTTATATTTATTTTTTAATGTAATTTTCCATCTAAAAATAAGCAGCAAAGCATCCCGCCTCTATATTTTCACTGTTCATCAGTGTTTTTCGTAACAGTAAATGAAAAGTGTTGCGAAAAAGTAAATTTTTTTACACTTTCTTAATTATTGCAACACTTATTTCCACATTTGTATATGTGTTGCAAAAAATCATTTTTTTCCCCAAAAATTGCAAACTTTCATGCAACACTAGCCATTTTGGTTATGACAGGCCATTTATGGCGTAGTGTTGTTTGAACTCAGTTTGTCCGGTAAGGTGGTTCCATGTAGGTAGAGGATTTCATCCAGGAGGCATCTTATTGTAGCAGTCCATTGGAAATCCCATATACTTGTTAAGTGCCTTCCTCGTCAACTTGTACCCCTTTCTTTGATGACGATAAACCAGGCAGTCTTTTTTATCGTTCTTCCATGCCAGCGTTACTAACATCTCCATACAGTTCTCAACACTATTTCCCAGGCACATGTTCGAATAAATGATGAAGTTCAGAATTCTGAGATAGTGCATCAGTCTGTCATATACCCCAAGACTAATGAAACTGTTCATATTTGTTAGTCCGTAAACAGGCCATAAGCAACTACAAAGGGGGTGAATGCGTTATCTTGGTTACTTTTAAGTTTTTCAGAAATCTTTAACCAAGTTCAGTTTTTTATATGCTTGCTGAGTGCGATATAAAAACTTATAAACTGCTCATCTCTTCACTGGCACATTTTATCTTCAATCTTAGGTTGATGAGGCTGAATTACTCAGCACAGATTAGATAACAAGCGAGAATGATAATAAGAGAGAGAGATGAATGAGCAATTCGCTGATGAGGCTGAATGCTTAGTGTTAGAACGTTAACACCTGAGATTAATCCTGGTTCGGCCCCTAGCCTACCTCCAGTCCCCAGATACCATCTCCGAGCTTTAATCCACTAGTGATTCGTTCCTTCAATAGGCAAATAAGCCTTTACAATGAGTAGACACGATTACAGAAAGTACCTTCCTTTCTAACTATCGCTCAACTCAATTTGGGTACCCTTCCCAACCTGACACTCAGATCAATATAAATTTACGAACTGAATTCAACTTATAGAAACGTTGAATCCTTATAATGTTAATCTAAGCTATTTCTCTCTATTACAAATAGATAAGATGATTGATGTTTTCTTGATTTCTTGCGATGGAATTTCTTTTGGAAGCTAGAGTGATTTGCGTAGCGCTTTAGCTTTTAAGAAATTCAAGGTGATTCACCAAGTTTGAACGTCTGCTCCAGTCTTCTATTTAAAGCTCTAAGAAGTAGCCATTGCAAACTTTATGAGATCTCTGATCTTCAATTTCTCATCTCTTTAATCTTTCGAATCTTCCCATTGCAGACAGATTCCAGGATGTTTAGAGATAGGAATTTGAACTTTGAGGCATGATAAAATTCCATTGACAAATTCTTCTTTATCTTCAAGCAATCTGGATCTGAGAGAGGCTCGCTAAAACGCAACGTGGAGTCTTCCCATTGGATAACCTTGCTGACGTTGGCAGAATCGTGCAGAGACACTTGAGATGCGGCGCATAACAGAAATTCCTATTACTTGGACTATAGCAGGGAATCTCTGACAGCCGTACTAACATTTTTTACGTTGTGAGGACCACATGAATCTTTCTTAATTTCAGCACCTTTTATCCTGAAAAGCACTGAAAGAATCTTCCTTTCCATCACAAAAAAAGTTAGTAGCACATGTGTCATTGCAACTCTACGTGTTAATAAAAATGTGCTTTTAATTAAATAAAAGCAAAGCCTCATCACAAGCTGAGTGACATAATTCTAAACTATGCAATACTCAGCATAGACTCAGCTTTTCTTACTCTAAGTTATAACTTAATTAATAATCCAGCCCACTAAGTTATTATACCTTGAATAAACTCAAAACAGCTTCATAAATTAAGAGTCTACTTAGTATTCAATTAATTACACTATCCTAGTCAATTTGCTATTTCCAAAACTACTCAGTACTATTAACTTGGGTTCTACAATATTAATAGCTTAGGAACTCTTGAATTAAGCATTCTTGATCATCTCATAGTGATCTAGTTCATCACGAGAGTAGATTGGAAATGGTGCCTCATACCATTCTTGAAGGTTTGAGGGAGGAACCAGATTGGATTTCCTTGTTAGAACCATTTTGAATTGAAAGAATTTGAAAGAATAGAATGGTTTCAGATTTGAAAATAAATTATTGATTGAAAAGATAAGAAATTCAGATTTTCAGAAGTGAAAAGTGATGTACATTCGCACATCAACTTATAGAATTTGGAAGAATAACCGTCAAATAACTGCTAAACTGCTACAGATTTGGCACAAGTCGCGATCGTGATAATTTTTCACGATCATGACTTACAAGAATTGAGAAATAGAAAGTTTTGTCTAGGAATTCACGAGCGCGATATAGATTCATCGAATGTGAATAGGCAAAATAAAAGAAAATCTTCTATTTTTCGAAAATTCAAATGTAATAATATGACTTATCAACTCCAAGATGATTATTTTATATTCTTTTTCACATCTAAGTAGGATAGATAAATTATACAGTTTAGGAAAGAAATAAATAGATAAAGTTAGAAAATGTATCGTACTCTTCCAATATTTGATCTTCGAAACTCACTTGCCTTCCCCGGCAATTTGATCTCCAGAACGCACTTGCCTTCCCTGGCAACGGCTCCAAAAACTTATTGCCACTTTTCTACTGATAATATAAAAGTTATAAATATGAACAGGTGCTGTCAGTACCGCTTATCAAATAGAAAAATGATGATAACTACAAGTATACAGATCCGATGTTGTTTTAAAAGATATCGATCCCACAGGGAAGGAACTAGGTTCTAAGAATCAACTAGAGTTACGGAACAAAAGAAAATAAAATAAGTTGAAGGTTTTGAATGGTAGACTGATGAATGGATAGATGCACGAATAGATTAGAGAAGATGAAAAGCATATAAATATTCCCTAAGAACAAGTATAGTTTAGTAAAATGCAAAATAATCAAGAATGTTTATGCACTAGATAACTTCAACAAACTTGGTTCTAGATGCCCAACTATCCTATAATCAACGCAGAGCAACACACGAAATGACTTTTCTAAATCTAGGGTAAATAAATTATTACACTTATAAAAACCTGGATAACAATAATACTATGCTTAGTACAGGTTGCTCTCACATAGCCATATTTAGCAAGTCACCACTCTAAAAATGTTAGCTCACTAAACAGCATTATAATCATAGATCCAGTGATTATACACAATCTTGTTAACCGCGTACTACTCTTAAAGTCAACTTGAAAGCATATAACTTTATTAATATAAGTGGTGCAAGATGAAATACTCGTTATGACACATAGACATATCATAAACTTTGAATTAGAAAGTATAAGTAGAAAACAAAGTAAAATTGTAAGGTTTGCAAGTGAAAGCTAAAGTTGATCAAACTGTATCCACTCTTTAATGAGAGTCATCAATTCCGGCAATTCCTATATCCACTTTGAATTCGATCTCGACTCATATAGAACCTCCGTTAGGATGCTATTCCTTGTGAATATTAAATAAATGAATGTTGAAGAACAGAAACTTTTATTGATAAGTGCTTTGCAATTATACTCATACAATAATCGCTTGAATTTGTGGAGATTGAAACAAGAATCGAATCACTTATATATTTTTCTCTCTAACACTTTGAACTTAGCAAAATATATATAACTTTCAATCTCTATCTATCATGTATCATGCCATACATGTCATCTCACACCATCTTCTTGAAATGGTTGATTTGAACCTCTATTTATAGAGTGTGAAAGGTTGTGTTTATCCAAATGAATTGTCATATCCCTTGGTGAAGGGTTGCATCATCTTCAATGTGATTGGATGTAAGATTTCATCCTTATCTTCAATGGATAGGCACCTTTTTATGGTTACATTATCTCTAAAAGTGTTTCTTCGCCTGATAGTTGATGGTGGTTGAATGTTATTATTCGATGATTGGTAGTTGAGAAGAGTTTATCAAACCCGTCATGATATGCGAGCATAACATACATGCCTCGATCATGAATGTAAGTTGGTAATTGACTGTTTACGAAGAATGATAAGTCGTGATCGCAATAGATAATCACTAGCATTATTTGGCCAATCGCGAGTAGGAATCACGAACGTGACATGGTCGTAACTTATTCTTTTCTTCATGATTCTTCTTTGCAACTTTACTAATCTTTGACAACTTGGATCCTAAGCCAATTCCTTGCATTCCACTATTCGCCACTATTCTACTAATAATATAAAACTTCTAAATATAAAACAAGTGTTGTCAGTACCGATTATCAAATAGAAAAATGATGATAACTGTAAGTATATAATTATAATGTAGTTTTAAAAGATATTGATCCCAAATTGAAGGAATTCGGTTCTAAAGATCAGCTAGAGTTACGGAATAAAAGAAAATAAAATAAGTTAAAGGTTTTGAATGATAGACTGATGAATGGAAAGATGCATGAACAGATTAGAGTAGATGAAAAGCATATAGATATTCCCTAAGAACAAGTATAGTGGAGTAAAATATGAAAAATAATCAAGAATGTTTTATGCACTAGATAACTTCAACAAACTAGGTTCTAGACGCCCAAATATCCCATAATTAACAGCAGAGCAACACATGAAATAGCTTTTCTAAATCTAACGAATTATGACACTTATAAAAACCTGGACAATAATAATACTATGCTTAGTATGGGCCGCTCTCACATAGCCATATTTAGCAAGTTACCACTCTAAAAATGTTGACTCACTAAATAGCATTATAATCGCAGATCCAGTGACTATGCACAATCTTGTTAACCCTGAAACTACTCTTAAAGTCAACATGATAGCATATAACTTCATTAATATAAGTGAAGCAAGATGAAATACTCTTTATGACACATAATACTCTTTATGACACATAGAGATATCATGAACTTCAAATTTGAAAGTATAAGTAGAAAATAAAGTTATGTTGTAAGGTATGCAAGTGAAATCTAAAGTTAATCAAACCGTATCCACTCTTTAATGGGAGTTGTCAATTCCCATAATTCCAATGTCTTCTTTGAATTCAGTTTCGACTCTTACAGAACCTTTGTTAGGATGATATTCCTTGTGAATATTGAACACATGAATGTTGAAGAATAGAAATATTTAATGATATGTGTTTTGCAATTACACTCATACAACAATCATTCGAATTTGTGGAGAAATCTAGTGATTGAAACAAGAATCGAATCACTTATACATTTTTCCCTCTAACACTTTGAACTTAGCGAGATCTATATAACTTTCACTCTCTATTTATCATGTATCGTGCCATACATGTCTTACTCCATCTACTACTTTTTGCCGCTTCCACCAATACACGAAATGGTTGATTTGAACCTCTATTTATAGAGTGTGAAAGGTTGCTTTTATCCAAACGAATAGTCATGTCCATTGGTGAAGGGTTGCATCATCTTCAATGTGATTGGATGC
This sequence comes from Euphorbia schlechtendalii, assembly GCA_949673415.1. Classification (NCBI taxonomy): domain Eukaryota; kingdom Viridiplantae; phylum Streptophyta; class Magnoliopsida; order Malpighiales; family Euphorbiaceae; genus Euphorbia; species Euphorbia schlechtendalii. Next base: position 15,133 of record CATIWQ010093007.1, on the reverse strand, counting down.
AAGATTTCATCCTTATCTTCAGTGGATAGGCACCTTTTCATGGTTGCATTATCTCTAAAAGGTGTCCTCTTCACTTGATAGTTGATAGCGGTTGATCGTTCTTACCTGGCAGTTTGAAGTAGAGAAGAGTTTATCAAACCCGTCATGATTCATGAGCGTGACATACATGTCGTGATCATGAATGTAAGTTGGCAATTGACTGTTTTAGAAGAATGATAAGTCACGATCGCGATAGATAGTTACGAACGTGATTTTGCCAATTGCGAGTAGGAATCACGATCTTGACATGGTTGGGACTTATGCTTTTCTTCATGATTCTTCTTTACAACTTTACCGATCTTTGACAATTTCGATCCTAAGCCAATTCCTTGCATTCCGTGCTTCTTTTTGCACCTTTTTCACTTTGTTTGCATATAATTCCATCATTGATCATTTCACTCCCAAGATTCACCTAGTTTCTGCACTTGCATCAAATACAACTACATACCACGTGAAATCTTTTAGATGAAGTATTAAATGACTCTAAACCACATCATTTTATGAGTAAAAATATCAAGATAATAAGTGTAATTATACACTTATCACACCCTCACACTTAACTGTTACCTTGTCCTCAAGGTAAACACAACAAAAGTGTATAAAATAGTAATTCAAGTTCGTACCTCATTTGGCGAAAGACTATTGTAGTGAGTATCACATTACCATGTTGCATAAGGTTCAAGTAAAGTATATGAAATTTCCCACAAATTAGTAATGTGCAATTTATATAGTCCAATTGCATACCTTTGCTCTTAATAAAGGGCCAATAGAATTGCATCTTCATATAAGCTTTATATGCTTGCTCGATTATTTCCTTCTCTCAAGTATAGTATAAAGTATAAAGGACAAAGGGAGAACACTTTGAAAAGTTTGATCTCAAGGAATTTTTAGGCAACCTAGGATGTTAAACACTCTTAGTGGTTGCATTTTAAGCTCCATACCACTCTCCCCTTTTTTAGTAGTTGCATTTTATGCTCTATACCACTTTCTCTCATTTTTAAGCTTATATTTTTTAAGTACAGATTTGTACTTTGCATCATTTTTTGTGCTACGCTTCTTTTTCTTTTTCACTCATTGAATGGTTGCAATTTCTGCTCCGTACCATTCCACACCTTTTGCATAACTCATTGGTTATCCTCTCTTTCTTTTGATTTTTTTCTCTTAATACCCTCATCCTTTATTGATCACTTTCAAAGTATTATGGCTATAGTTTCCTTACACTTTAGACACTCAATATTACAAGACATATTCGAGAATAGCACATAAAACTCATAGTAAAAACACTACTAGATATTACTCCACTCAAAACTTATCGGTAGCATTAAACTAAAACTATATAACTTATACTAACTCATGTTGTATTGAAATATATATCGAAACTTACTTGGAATGTTGCTATTGAATGTTACTCACGACTCACCTTGCCAAATGCTAAATGTTGTGCCAATCTACTAAAGCTCTCACACTCTCAAAGTGCGCTCATACTCGAAATAAAAAATTTTGTTCGAAATTTGCACCAACATCGAACTTGTAATACGTAACACTCACAATAACCTTGGAAATTATATTAGTATAGTATAGGTATGGATAAGGTATAAACAACACAAAATCAAGAAAATTTTTCATTCTTTAATTTTTTAATTTTTATTTGATTTTTTTGGATTTTTGGGATTTTATACAAGTGCCCCCCCACACTAGAGAACATAATGTCCTCATTGTGAGAGACTTAACTAAGAAAGAAAAACAAAACTAAACACACATAGAAAACAAAAAGACAAGAAAATAAAAAGAAAAGAAATTCGAACCCGGTTATTTTCATTCTTCCAAAGTTGAATCTGGATGACTTGGTGAGATATCCATATTCTGCTTCTTGAAGTAGAACTTAATTTGTGGTTCAAAGAAATGTTGGATTTTGTGAGTTGAAGAACATCTTGTTGTATGGAAGCTATATCAAGGCATGCTTGATTGACATCGTTCACGAACTTTCCTCTCCATGTATCTTCATTAGCATGTGTACTCTCGGAGGATTGTCTCACTTCACTACTTCCGATTTTAACTTCTTCAATGCATTTGTAGGATTGGTTCTCTCGAGAAGTAGATTCTTCTGTCATTCTTAACTTCCTAACCCTTACTCCATATAGTAAAAATGTAAATTTCCCTTGCTCTTCCTTAACTAATCCCGCTCTTTTCATGTAAACTCCTCCCATAAAGTTGAACTTCTCTCTAGGATTATATCGGTATGGCAGTTGGTTCTTCGCTCCCAAAATAATTCTGCAAATTGTATTCACACCTCCAACTCTAGCCTTTTTATGTATAGTAAGACTAGTGATGGATTCCAACATGTAAATCAGAAACTTTAGCCTTAATTGCAAAATGGTGCACTCCAATACAACCAAATCTTTCATCGACACTTTGATAGTCTCGTGTCAAAAGAAAAGACTTTGAGAGATAAACTAGTGAAGGTAAAGAAGGCTCTTACTCCGAATGTTCTTGTTGGATGAGTTTTTAACATCGTATCGTTCCAATCTCGTTAACTCAGTCCATACACTCACTAAATCATAATCGTCTTCCTTTTCAACCTCTTCAGAGGTTTCTCCAAAATCAAACCACTTAATCAAATCCATTAAATTAAAGTTACACTCATTCCCTTCATTCATAAATTTCCTTTTGATAAAATTTCCATCATCTTTAACAATAACCAAAAACTCGAGGACCCATTCCTCTTTAAACGGGAAATGAATGTTCACAAAGCTTTCCAACCCGAATAACGAAAAGTATTCCTCTACTTCCTCATGTATTCCAGCATCAATTGCAAAAGTAGGATCATAGAAGAGTGTACCATAGAAATCAAAGTTCTTAATCCTCATATAACTCTCAACTTCTTCTTCACCATAGATTGGAAAAGGACATCCATACATGGTTTGTTGATTGACCAATTTATTCTTTCCCTTGGTTGCTACCGATTTCTTTGGAGCCATTGAAATTTAATTCAACAATTTGAAAGAAAGATTTGTGTTTTGATTTTGGGAAAAATAGAGAAAATTTGCTTTGCAAGAGATTGAAGTTATGAAAAAGAGTGATTGATTTGTGAAATTCAACTAGGAAATTATTTACATATATATAGGAAATAGATATGTTACTTTTCCAACGAATATATATCTAATATAATTGTTAGAAAAAGAGACGTTACACCAATAACTACTGTGAAATGGCGCATATCGTGATCGTGAAGGATTGTCGCGATCGTAACTTTCACTTAGATAGAAATAGAATGTTTTGACAACTCCATTCATGAGCGTGAAACAAGTCACGATCGAAAAATTTTTGAATCCAAAAACTTTTCACTTTTCCTTTATTTTAAAACGACACACAAAAACAAAATAAAAATATACTACTATATACATATATATTGGAAAAGATAAGAGATTTAAGTACCAATGGAGTTTCCAAACTCCTTGACTTCATATTCATGGATGAAATCTAACTTGACAACTTCTTGAAAGCAAGCATCGATCAAGTAAAGTTTCATGCATATGTCTTCATCCATTGGATATTTATAAGCCTTATCCATATTAAATTCAACAGTATCGTCACCTATCCTTAGCTTAATTTTGCCTTCCTACACATCTATCAATGATTTGTCAGTATGCATTAAAGGTCTTCCTAAGATTATAGGGCATTTTTCATCATATGCAAAATCTAGCACAATAAAGTCTGTCGGAAAAACAAACTTATCCACTTTAACTAGCACATCTTCTATTATGCCATAAGGATGTTTAATAGACTGGTCAGCCAATTGCAAGACCATATTTGTCCTTTTAACTTCATCATCAAGCTTCAACTCTTTGAAGATCGATAAAGGCATAAGATTTATACTAACCCCAAGATCACATAATCATTTTGGAAAGGAAATGTTTCCAAGTTTACATGGTATTGTGAAACTTCTCGGATCTTTAAGTTTAGTGGGAATTGTAGCAATTATTATTTGGCTATAGTATTCAGTTAAAGATAATTTTGATATTCCTTCTAAACTACGCTTACGAGATAAAAGTTCTTTAATAAACTTACCGTAGTTTGGAATCTGTGTAATGGCTTCAATGAATGAAAGATTGATTTTCAGACCTTTAAGTTTGTTGATGAACTCAATGAATTGCTTATCCTCATTATTCTTCTTCATTCTTTATGGAAATGGTGGTTGAGGGGGGTTAACCTTTTCGAAATTAAGTTGTTTATCCACTCCTGTTTTATCATTGGATTTACTTGGATAATTATCCAACACTTCAACAACATCATTAGCAAGCATACCCGAAGGATCAAATTTATCTAGTAATTTACCACTACAAAGGGCTATAGCATGCACATTTTCCTTAGGATTTCCTTCTGTGTTACTAGGTAAATAGCCTTTTCCTCTAGATAGAATAGCACTCGTTAATTGACCAACTTGTATCTCTAAATTATGAATAGAAGATGATTCATTCTCAAGCATGTGATCCATCTTATTCTCGAACTTCTTGTAACATTCCTCAGTCTCTAATTGCTTGTTACAAACTCCTTCTAGAAACTTGTCTATCTTATTGGCCAATTGTCTTATTCTATCAGTACTCTGATAATTCTTTTGTTGATTATCAGCATACTTCCAATTAGAACTCCTATAATTATTTCCATTATTGCCATAAGAATTCCCTTGACTTTGAACATAACTTAATTGATCCCCTACACATGGGTTAAAGTTGCACTCAAAAGCAGTGTGTCCTATTTGGCCACAATTTTCACATGTCAAAGGGTTACTCTTACTTATATGCATATTATCTATCTTGTTAGATAATGCAGATATTTGCTCTTGTATAACAGAAATAGGATTTAATTCATTGACCTTTTTAACTGAACTAGAAGATATAGATGCAACATGCGAATGAGTAGGATTAGTAGTACTTACTTGTGCTCTCTCCACTTGCCACATATTATTGTTATTTTCCATATCTTCTAAAAGATCAAAGGTTTCTTGACTAGTCTTCTTCATAAGAGATCCCGCAGTCATAACATCAATTGTTCCTCTTATTGCATGATTTATTCCATTGTAGAAAGTTTGCAGAATCACATTCTAGGGTAAACCATGATGAGGACAAACTCGCTGAAGTTCCTTATAACGTTCCCAGGCTTTATACAAGGATTCACTAACCTTCTGAGTAAAGGAAGTGATTTATTTAATGAGTCTTGCGGTTTTGGCTAAAGGAAAGTATTTATTCAGAAAGGCTTATGCTAATTGATTCCAAGTGGTGATTGAATTTGGGGGTAATGAATTCAACCAAACTTTCACTTTGTCACGGAGCATAAATAGAAATAAGTGAAGTTTAACTACTTCATCAGGAATATTGGGCATTTTAAAAGTATCACATACTTCTAGAAAGTTTGCAATGTGAGCATTCAGATTTTCATTGGGTAGACCATAGTATTGCACATTATTGCTGATCATTTGAAGCAATGCTTGCTTGATTTCAAACTAATTTGTGTTAATTGGTGTCCAAAAGGTGTCTCTTCGCCTGATAGTTGATGGCGGTTGATCATTCTTATCCTACGGTTAGAAGTTGAGAAGAGTTTATCAAACCCGTCACAATTCGTGAACATTACATACATGTCGCGATCGTAAATGTAAGTTGGTAATCAACTATTTGTGAAGAATGATAAGTCGCAATCGTGATAGATAGTCACGAGCGTGATTTGGCCAATCGTGACTAGGAATCACGATCGTGACATGGTCGTGACTTATGCTTTTCTTCATGATTCTTCTTTGCAACTTTACCAATCTTTGACAACTTCGATCCTAAGTCAATTCCTTGCATTCCATGAATCTTTTTGCACATTTTTCACTCTTTTTGCATAGAATTCCATCTTTGATCATTTCACTCCCAAGATTCACCTAGTTTATGCACTTGCATCAAAAACAACTACATACCACGTGAAATCTTTTATATGAAGTATAAAATGACTCTAAACCACATCATTTTATGAGTAAACATATCAAGAAAATAAGTGTATACACTTATCATCGATGCATCTTTTTGCACCTTTTTCACTCTTTTTGCATAGAATTCTATCTTTGATCATTTCACTCCCAAGATTCACCTAGTTTCTACACTTGCATCAAAAACAACTACATACTACGTGAAATATTTTATATGAAGTATAAAATGACTCTAAACCACATCATTTTATGAGTAAAAATATAAAGATAATAAGTGTAATTATAAACTTATCAGAATTTATTCCACATGTGGTTTAAGTTGTTAAATTAAAACATGTAAACATAGGTGTAAGAACCTAAACATGGACCTTGTTTGTTTTGCATGCTATGTGGAGCCTTAGCATAATGGAATGATTATGATATACTAATCAGAGCAAGTTCCCTTAGAGTTAACAATTCCTAATAGCACGGGATTATTATTTCATAATCATATCCATCATATAAGACCTAGACTAGGGCAAGACCAGTGGCACCAATGAAATCCCTACAATAATATTAAGGTAGAAAAATGTCTTCCCATCATAATTCATGATACGAGGCTTATTAACGAATGTAAGCACATGTACAACATGTTTTCCTTTAACATGTGTTTGGTCATGAGACGAGATGGGGTTAGTGCTTTAACTAAAGAGGGTTAGTTATCCATATTATTGGAGCTAATGCCGAATAGGAGACACATTTGAGGAGTCATACAATTGGGTATGCACGTCTTGAGAAACAGAACTCAAATATATTAGCAATTTGCAAGAGATGCAAATGGATGGGTTCCAACCATGGTTATATTGTTATGACTTGACCTGCGATAGTGGAGGTCATGATGAGTGGCTATGGATGCTACCTACTAAGGAAAATTGGTTAGACCAAATTTCCCGAATTTGAATAGAAGGGGCTATTTAAATGTTGATAAAATATTAGGAAATTATGTATTTAATTAATGACCTTATATTAAATGCATGTACATATACTAATGTCTAAACAAATTCTATCTTATATCTAGGTTGAACAATGAATCCAAACATAAACTTTCACTCAATTCTTGATAACAAATTAAATGGTCCGAACTTTAATAATTGGTTCAGGGCGGTGATGATAGTCTTCAAATCTGAAAGGATAGCTTATGTTTTAGATGCGCCCCTCTCTAATGAGCCTGATGTTGAGACTGATGCTAATGAACATAAGGCATGGGATAAGCACAGAAAGGATAGTGAAATAGCAACATGTATAATGCTGGCCACAATGAATTTTGAGCTTTAGAAACAGCATGAGAGCATGGATCTCGATACCATGATTCTCTATCTTTGTGAGCTCTTTTCAGAGAAGGCTAGATTTGAGAGATGTGATACATCAAAACTCTTATTCGAAATGAAGATGCAGGCTAGCACTTCAGCACCGCAGCATGCTCTTAAACTATTAGGTTATATAGAGAAGCTAACCCGACTAGGTTTTGTGATGGATCACTAATTATGCGTGGATCTTATTCTTGCTTCATTAACTGATATTTACTCACAATTTATGACTAATTACATGAACAAGATCGATGCCATGCTACCCGAGTTGGTCAACATGCTGAAAACATTAGAGCCCAAGATTCGAAAGGATCCCAAGGCTCTACTTTTGGTTGAGAAAACCAAGGCTTCCAAGGGTGGGTCCTGTATTGGAAAGGGTCTGAGTGCCAAGAAGAAAATCAGTAAGAAGAAGAAAAATAAAGGAACTGCAAATGTCTGCTTCCGATGTGGCAAGGCCATCCACTGGAAGAAGGATTGCAAGGGTCAGATTTCTGAACAAGTGAAGAAGAAGCCAAGTCAAGCATCTACTTCATGTATGTTCATGATAGAGAGTTTCTCTATAGTTCCCTATGAGTCTACTTGGGTAATAGATACTGGTTGTGGTACTCATAACTGTATTGCTACGCAAGGATTGCAGAATAGTAGGAGGCTTACAAAGAGGGAAATGGACCTAAGAGTTGGAAATGGAGCACGGGTTGCTGCAACAACCGTAGAGACATATAGCCTTTGTTTGCCTAGTGGCCTAGTTTTAATTTTGAACAATTGATATTATATTCCAGCTGTCACTAAGAATATTATTTATATTACACTTCTAGCAATGGAAGGATTTGAAATTTTATTCTCTCATAATAAATGTTAAATTCAGCGTAACAATATTCTTTATGCTTGTGCAATATCTTTGGATGGCATATATGTTCTAGATACTAAGACTAAAATTCTAAATATAAAAGTTGTTAAGAAATCCTCATAAAAACTAGATAATGAGAAATCCTCATACTTATGGCATTATCATCTAGGCCACATAAATGAGGCTCGCTTAACTAAGTTACACAAATGTGGAGACTTTGGCCCAATGGAATGAGCTTCCTATGGTGTGTTCAAACCTTGTTTAAAAGGGAAGATGACTAAGAAACCTTTCAAAGGAAAGGGTCAGCGTGCTACTAGTACTTTGGAAATAATACATTTCGATATATGTTATCCAATGAGTGTTAAGACACATGAGGGTTTCGTCTATTTAATAACCTTTATTGACGATTACACGCGATATGGTTATTTGTACCTTATGAGGCATAAGTTTGAAAGTTTTGATGCTTTTAAAGAATTCAAAACTGAAGTAGAGAAACATCTTGGGAAAAGTATTAAGACCGTTCAATCTGATCGAGGCGGTGAATACTTAAGCAAAGAGTTTCAAGATTATCTAAGGGATAATGGAATTTTATCCCAATGGACACCTCCTTATGCACCCTAACATAATGGAGTGTCAAAAAGGAGAAATTGAACCCTACTAGATATGGTTTGGTCTATAATGAGCCAAGAAGAACTCAGCAAATCCTTTTGGGGTTATGCACTTGAGAGCACAGTTTATATACTAAACAGAGTGCCCTCTAAATTAGTTGATCAAACTCCACACGAGTTATGGTATGGTAAGAAATCAGCTCTTTCTCACATGAGAGTTTGGGGATGTCCTGCATATGTTAAAAGGATAAGTTCAGATAAGCTGGGTGCTAAGTTTGATAGATGCAGTTTGTAGGTTACCCTAAGGAGACTATAGGGTATACCTTTTATAATCCTAAGGAAAAGAAAGTTCCTGTTTCCATAATTGCTCAATTCCTCGAGAATGAGCATATACTTGCGAAAGCTAGTGGGAGCATTCTTGAGTTAGGCACTCAAGTAGACCAAACAGACAGTCAACTAATTATACTTACACATGTTACATAAGATAGTGTAAGCATAGAATAGCCTATAATAACACCGACATTGTGTAGGTCAGGTTAGGCTCCAAAAGCTCCCGAGCGATACGGGTTTGTCATCATTGATGATAAATACCTCTTCCTTATGGATATTATGAGCCCAAGACTTACAAGAAAGTAATGGAAGGCTCAGAATCTGATAAATGGTTTTCAGCCATGAGATCGGAGATGGACTCCATGTACGAAAATCAAGTCTAGAACTTGGTTAATGCTCCACGTGGGATTAAGCCCATAGGATGCAAGTGGGTTTTCAAGAAGAAAATCGACATGGACGGTCACATAATTACCTATAAAGCAAGGTTGGTTGTAAAAGGGTACAATCGAAAAGAAGGCATTGACTATGATGAAACCTTTTCACCAATGGCCAAGCTGAAATCTATCAAGATACTCCTTACCATCACCTCTCATTATGATTATAAGATTTGGCAGATGGATGTGAAGATAGCATACCTTAACGGGGAATATAGGCAGGGATGTGTTTGTGACACAACTCGAGGGTTTCACATCCAAGGATGGCTCTAAGGTATGCAAGTTGCAAAAATCCATTTATGGACTTAAGCAAGCATCAAGGAGTTAGAATATTAGGTTCGATGAGACAATTCGAGAAATCGATTTTGTATCGAACGCTAATGAGCTCAGTGTATATACAAAGGCTAGTGGGAGTGTGATCATTTTCCTTGTATTATATGTCAATGACATATTATTAATAGGAAATGATATTCCTTTTTGTTCAAACAGTAAAGACGTGGTTGTCAAAGAAGTTCTCCATGAAAGACCTTGGAGAAGTAGCTTTTATACTTGGTATTAAAATTTACTGAGATAGATTCAAAATGCTACTATGTCTTTCACAAAGTACAAACATTGAGAAGGTTTTGGCTAGATTTAACCTTGAGTGGTCAAGAAACGATTATCTCCCAATGTCTCACGGGATTCTAAATCTAAGTGTCCGAGAACACAAAAAGAGAGATTGCGCATGAATGGAACACCCTATGCCTTGATAAGTGTATAATTACACTTATTATCATGATATTTTCAATCATAAAATGACATGGTTTTGAGTCATTTTATACTTCATATAAATGATTTCACGTGGTATGTAGTTGTTTTTTATGCAAATGCAGAAACTAGGTGAATCTTGGGAGTGAAATGATCAAAAGTGGAATTCGATGTAAAAAGAGTGAAAAAGGTGCAAAAAGATTGAGTGGAACGCAAGGATTTGGCTTAGGATCGAAGCTGTCAAAGATTGGCAAAGTTGCAAAGAAGAAACATGAGGAAAAAGACATGTTAAGATCATGACAGCCATTCATGGTCATGACTTGTTACTCTTCACAAGCAGAAAGTTACAAATCATTATTCACGATCACGACATATGATTCACACTCGCTACTTGTGATGATTATTGGTTATCTCTTTTCAAATACCAACCGCCAGATAATAACGATGAACCGCCATCAACTACTAGACAAAAAGACACCTTTTGGAAGTGAACCAATCATAAAAAGGTGTCTTTCCATTATGGATGAGGATGAATCTTTGCATCAAACCATATTGAAGTGATGCCACCCTTCACCAATGGACATGACTCTTCATTTGGATAGACACAACCCATCGCACTCTATAAATAGGGTTCAAAACTCAACCAATTTCATGTGGTGCATGGCATGGTAGATGAAGAAAATGTGTATGCATAGATATAGAGTGAAAATAGTATAGATTTCACTACGTTCAAAGTGTTAGCGATAAAAATGTATAAGTGATTTGATTCTTATTTCGATCACTATATTTCTACATAATTTCGAGTGTTTGTTGTATGTGTGTAATTGAAAAGCACTTATCAATAAAATTTTTCATTCTTCAACATTCTTTTGTTCAATATTTACAAAGAATAGCATCCTAGCAGAGGTTCTGTACAAGTGGAGACCGAATTCAAAGTAGACACAGGAATTGCGGGAATTGATGACTCCCATTAAGGAGTGGATACGGTTTGATCAACTTTAGCTTTCACTTACATACCTTACAACATTACTTTATTTTCTACTTATTCTTTCTATTTCGAAGTTTATAATGTGTTTATGTGTTATAATGAGTATTTCATCTTGCATCTCTTATATTAATTAAGTTATATATTTTCGAGTTAACTTTAAGAGTGATTTCGGGGTTAACAATATTGTGTATAATCACTAGATATGTGATTATAACACTGTTTAGTGAGCCCACATTTTTGGAGTGGTAACTTGCTAAATATAGCTATGTGAGAGCGACCCGTACTAAGCATAGTAATATTGTTATATCTAGGTTCTTATAAGTGTCATAATTCGTTTACCCTAGATTTAGAAAAGTCATCTCATGTGTTGCTCTGCAGTGAATTATTGGATATTAGGGCATCTAGAATCATATTTGTTGAAGTTATTTAGTGTACGAAATATTCTTGATGATTTTGCATGTTTTTCTCTACTATACTTGATCATAGGGAATATCTATATAATTTACATCTAATCTAATCTGTTCATGCATCTATCTATTCATCAGTCTATCATCCAAACCATCCAAACTCTACAAATTATTTTATCTCATTTGTTCAGTAACTCTAGTTGGTCTTTAAAACTGAATTCCTTCCCTGTGGGATCAATATCTTTGAAAACTACGTCGAAACTATATACTTCCAATGGTCATAATTTTTTTATTTGATAAGCTATATTGACAACACATGTTCGTAATTTGAACTTTTAACTTATCGGTAGAAAAGTTGGGAACAAGGTTTTTGGCTTCATCACCGAATATAAGCCCTCTAAATTAGTATAGTCAAAACCTTGCGATCAAGTTTTTAGCTCCGTTGCCGGGGAAGGTAAGTGTGTCCTTAGAGATCAAAAATTTGGAGGCTATGGTACATTTTTAGTTTGCTTATATTTTATTTATATATTTGTTTGTTATTTTATTTTGCATTTTGTGTCTAAAATGTTTACTAACTTACATTGGGACAAGTTTTGTGGTGGTTACATGATTGATAACTTAATTAATACATGCGTAGATGAAATTTGTTATGTTACATCTAATGAAGAGTCAACATCTGAATCCCTTGTAAATCTAGAATATTCCTCTGAAACCGAAAAATTAGTTAGAGAAGATGATCCTATACCACCTTCTATAGATAAACCACCCTTAGTAGAATAGAAGCAATTGCCTAGTCATTTGAAGTATGCATTTTCAGGAAACAACAATACCTTACCCATTATTATTTCTAATAAATTATCTGATCTGTAGGAAGAATCATTATTAGAGATAATAAATGGTAGAATTAAGAGTATTGGTTGGCAAATTTCCGACATTAGAGGAATTAGCCCTAATATAGTGATGCATTCCATAAATTTGGAAAATGATAGTAAACCTAAGATAGAGAGGCAAAGAAGATTAAATCCACACATGAAAAAAGTTGTTAAAAAGAAGATTATTAAGTTGCTAGATGCAGGAATTATCTATCCGATTTCATATAGTGAATGGGTCAGTCTTATTCAATGTGTTTCGAAAACGGGAGGTATTACTGTAGTACAAAATGAAAAGGGTAACTTAGTTCCTACTAGGACAACAACTGGATGGAGAGTTTGCATAGATTATAGAAAATTAAATGCAGCCACTAGGAAAGAGCATTTCCCTTTACCATTTATAGAACAAATGTTAGAAATGATATCAGGTCATGCATACTATTTTCTTTGGATATTTTCAAATTCATATTAAGCCAGATGACCAAGACAAAACCACTTTTACATGTCCATTTGGTACATTTGCTTATAGAAGAATGCCTTTTGGGTTGTGCAATGCTCCGGCTACTTTTCAAAGGTGTGTTTCGGCTATTTTTAGAAAGTATGTGGAGGATATTATGGAAGTTTTAATGGATTATTTCTCTACATATGGAGATTCTTTTGAGAAATGTCTAGAAAATTTGGATAAAGTACTTGCTAGATGTGACGAAACTAATTTGGTATTGAATTGGGAGAAATGTCATTTTATGGTTAATGAAGGTATAGATTTAGGTCATAAGATATATAGATTTAGGTCATAAGATATATGAGAAGAGAGTTCATGAAGATATAGCAAAAATCGAGATCATTGAGAAATTACCTCCTCCCATAAATGTTAAGGGAGTAAGATCATTTCTAGGCCATGCTGGATTTTACAAAAGGTTTATTAAAGATTTTTCAGTTATAGCAAAACCTTTAACTAATTTATTACTTAAAGATGTGAAGTTTGATTTCTCTGATGATTGTTTAAAAGCTTTCAACACTTTAAAGAGAGCATTAGTTTCGGCACTTGATAAGTGGAAAAAGCACCATGTAAATATAAGTAATTGAGCTTTGGAATCACTTTATTTGGAGTTATATTGTGGAAACTATAAGTGTTAAAGTCTGTTTTGAAGGATGCCGCGTGGAATCAGAAATGTTGCTGAAGATTTCCAGATGAGGGTGTGAAAAGAGTACTCAGCAAGGCTGCTGACGTGTCAATCTGCAATTGGACTTTGTTGGGACATTTCTTGGAGGGAAAGGAAGTATTTTTAGAGGGAAATGAATATAAAAGGAGTGGTGCTACTTGCCCCTTACTTGGCCAACAAGAAGCAATCTAATGGCCCTAAATATTTTGTAATATTATATTATGTCAAATTGACAACTTGCTTAAGGCTCTTCTAAGTAGTATATAAGTAGTCTCATTTTGCTTTGTAAATCAACCTTAGTTGGCTCACCTTCTCTCTACTTTGTTCATATGTTTTATTTATATTATATATATTATTTATTATATATTTACTTTATTGTATGTATATTATATAATTTCCCAGCAAGCTTGCTAAGCTCTGCTGGCGACCTGTTTTTGGTGTAGAATCTCTTTTAAACCAACATGAAATCTTTTATTAGACTGGTTATTATTGCTTTTAATGATTCAGGGTCTAGCTAGCCTGTGCTAGATTGGGAAGCTAGGAACCAAAAGTTAATGACTAGCAACCTTAGGCCTCTTAATAATCACCTAAGTTTACACGCATCAAGAGGATACTAAACTTTTGTTAAGGGTTCTGGGATTTATTCCAGATGCTTACTTAAGCTAAATGCTTAAGGTCTAGTCTGTAAGTGGATAACTCTCAGGGTGAAAACATTAAAGTATTAAGTGGTAGGATGGTATGCCGCACTTAGTTACATGGAAAGTAGGTATGATACTTTAGGTCTATATACTTATACATGTTGGGATAAAGGAGCGGCAGCACCATAAGCACCGTTTAATGGCCTGGTAAAGCTTGTATCTTTAGTATTGTTATTTTACAGCAATCTTACATTCTGTTTCTGCATTTTGTAGCAACCTTGTGTTTATCTTACTTTATTTTACAGCAACCTTTATTTTTACTATTTCACTCAATCCACCTTTATTATTGAAATCCCCTAACTACTAAATAGCCTATAAAATTAATTACTTTCCTTGCTCCTCGTGGGAATGACATGATCTTGCCCCATACTACTAACACGATCTAGTGCACTTGCTAGGCACATTTGAGCATCAACAAGTTTTTGGCGCCGTTGCCGAGGAGTAACACGTAAAGTTATTAATTTTTGTGTGTAATTTGGTAGTTTTAATCAGTTTGTTTAGCTTGTGTAGTTGTTATGTTCTAAGCATGCAACTTGATGACAAAGGCATTCTTATCCAGCAAGCTTTTGAGCAAGAAACGTAGCAAGTTAAGCAACCTTGGAGCGCGACGGCAGATTGTGGAGACCTTTTACCCATGCAAAAACTGAAGGATTTTTGCAGACCTTCATCATCATGACATATTTCATGCAAATTGA